>JAODAL010007578.1:0-124082 GCA_025379985.1 Phyllomedusa bahiana
AAAAAGTAGCACAGCATGAACATTTATTTTTTTTCTGTCAAATGATGGTAATCATAAAAGAAACAAAGGACCCATTAAACAATGGGGGTTTTTGTGGGGTGCCATTAACGACCCTGCACCTTTGTCATTTTTATAAAAAAAACAGAAATTACAACCAAATCAACCAACTTTTATTTTCCCTGGGCTTAAAACAGATTAAAAGCGGGGCTCGATTGATTCTAGGGCGCATAGTTTTTTACTTTATACATTTTAAAACATCAGTGATTTTAATTTTTAAGCACTTTGACCATAGCCCAATTAAGCCCGGGGGTGAGTTTTGGGGTTTGGGGTGGTATAACAGTGTACAACGGGCTTTGTAGGTTATAATATATATAAAATATAATTATAATTAAAATTAAATATAAGAAGAGAGAGAGAGATATACAAATATATCTCATTGTTGTCATGAGTAAAGGAGGCAATTTATCAGAGTTTCAAAAAGGTATGATTATTTGGGTGCGGGGTGGCAGTATTTCTGAAACTGTGCAATTTTGTGAACTTTTCATTTCTTTCTGGGTAAAAATGTATATGATGGATAAATAGTGCTTTTGCCTAACAACTTGAAACGCAAAAGCACCATGTGTCTTTATGAAGAGGTGAATGTTTTTTTCAAATAAATGGAAAAGGGGTTTTTAGGTGAAAATATCAAAAACAAACATTCTGCGCATTCGGAAAACACAAGCTGGGGGCAGCAGCATTATAGTGGGGGGGATGTTTTCAAACCTTCCTGGGACTCTTATCCATCAAAGGGCGCTCTCAAAAATTTTGGGTATGAATCCACCCCCTTTTAACCTTCCCCCCAACACATAGGGATCTTTTTAAAAGGGGCGAATGGGATTTACCAACAAAAACAATGCGACATCATACGACAAAATGTCCAACACTGTTGGAAGACCCTGACCAAAACTTCTAAGTACTACCCGCCCCAATTCCCCAGACTAGAACCCAAGGAGCATGTGGGGGGCCCCTAGAGGGGGTTTTGGGCTCAGGCCCCCCCAACAGCTTGGGGTCATCATCCCCAATACCTTGACAACCTACCAGGTA
The DNA here is from genome assembly GCA_025379985.1 of Phyllomedusa bahiana. Classification (NCBI taxonomy): domain Eukaryota; kingdom Metazoa; phylum Chordata; class Amphibia; order Anura; family Hylidae; genus Phyllomedusa; species Phyllomedusa bahiana. The sequence goes on from JAODAL010007578.1 coordinate 1,084, forward strand.
GGGAGATTACTCCCACGGGTTTTTACCTGATGCTGCGCTGCACATGGCGTTACCCTATTTTAGATTAGCTTCATCATAATAATTGAGTCAACTGTGTAATTTATAATGTAAAAAACCAAAGGGAAAAAATCCCACGAAATGCAAAATTAAAATGATTCACTTACAGTAATGGAAACCGAACAAAAAGAAGATTAATTTACAATATATGACGGGCGGGGGAAAAAGATATGTCTATTAATACAAAAACACAAAGGAGTATTCCCGTAAATAAGAAAAACATTTAGCTATAAATAATATTTTACACACTGTTTACTTTTAAATATTTTTTTCTACTCTTCTATGTGTATACTGGCTCTAAACGTAGTAAAAAAATTTTACAAACCGGTGTAAAACCGACCAATTTAAAAAACAAAGTCATTTTTAAACAATTAAGGATAAGTAATACGCTAAACAGGGACAGAAATATACTCTTTACCCCCTTAAGGACCAAGGTAGACATGAGAAAACTGTCACAGTAAACTATCCTTATGCCCATAGCAACCAAAAACAACGCCACTTTAATTTTTCAGGGGCACAATAAAAAATAAAAGCTGAGCTCTGTTGGTTGCTAGGGGGTTTTAATTGGTTGCATAGCCTATTGGTTGTTATCAGCGCTGATTGGTTACTATGAGCTCTGATTGGTTTACATGGGCCCGATTGGGGTTTCAAAAAAATCTCTGATTGGGCTTTGGGTTTTGATTGGTTTTCTTTGACTCTGATTGGGTTCTTAAGGGCTCAGATTTTTTGCTATACTCTGATTTTGGTTCTATGGGGGTCGATTGGGGTTTTAAGCGCTGATTTGGGTTTCTATAGCTCCGATTTGGTTACTCTGGGGTCTGATTGGGTTCTAGGGCAAAAGAGCCGGGGTTTCTCTAACCGTTAAATACATAAGGGGCCCCAATTTCTTTGAATTTTTTTTTTCTGGTAAGGAATTTACCGTACGGAATAAAAATTATTTTTATTTTTTTAGATCATTTCAGCAATTTTTAATATTGCAGCAAACCATTAATGTCTTTTTTTTGTACAATGAAAAAAAAGGGGGTAAGTTTTAAATTTTAATATTTTGTATTTTTGTTAATTTTTAAAAATTTTTTTTTTAACTTAACATTTAGAGCAACATGTATTAACAGGCTTGCCTTTTCTATTTTAAAAAGCTGTTTTTAAAAAACCCGTTTAATAAGGGATGACAGTCCACTCCCCCTTTTTCACAATTGGCACCTGGGCGACACTTTGTAATGCACCAAAGATTTGGGCGTTCTGGGGACGTCACAGCACATTCTTAGAAGTAGACACATTTATGGCCCCTGGATAGTAGTGTTGGCCAGCGTGTACTTCTAAAACCTTCTATGTCGGGTCCCACAGACTCACATTTCCCGATGCGTAGGTATGCATCAGGCAAAATGGAGGGTAATCATAGCTCTCAATGAGAGCTATGATTACTGTAGTTAAAGGTCATACTTCGGGGCGTATTGCAGTGCGGACATTGCTGACCTGTTCAAGGGTTGAGAGCACCGAATATCCTTCATTCAGATACCAAACCACTTTATCTATGTACCTGCAAAGGCTCCAAATTGGGACCTTTAACCCCTTCTTGACCCTTTTTTTTATTCTTCACACCTTCCAAGGGCCATAACTTTTTTATTTTTCTGTGTACAGAGCTGTGTACAGGCATGTTTTTTGCGGGATAAGCTGACGCTTTTATTGGTATAATTTTTAGGGGGAGAAGACTTTTTGATCAGTTTTAAATCCGATTTTGGAAGGCAGGGTGAAGAAAATACCTCAATCCTAACAGTGTTTTTTTGTTTTTTTTTTAATTTTTAACAGCGCTCACCATGCGGTATCCGTGATAAGTTAGCTTTAATCTTTGGGTCGATACGATTACGGCGATACCCAATTCATTTAGTTTTTTTTATGTTGAAGCACTTTAAAAAAAGTGTTTTTAGTGTGTAAAAGAATATTTATTCATCGCTGTCTTCTGAGAGCCATAACTTTTTTATTTTTCCGTATACAGAGCTGTGTATGGACTTTTTTTTTGCATGATGAACTGACGTTTTAATTGGCACAACGTCAGCGTTTATAGGAATTTTTGATCGCTTTTTAATCCATTTTATGTGCTGCGGGATGAACAAAAATCTTAAATCTGTGTGTGTTTTTATTTTTTGGCGTTCAGCGTACGGGTTAATTAACATGACAGATTTATAGGGCAGGTCGTTACCCATGCAGCGATACCAAATATGGGTACTTTATTTTTGATCTTTTTTGGGGCGATTGGCGTTTGTAAAGGTAAAAAGGCCGGTGTGCGTGTTTTTGACTTTTCATGTTTGTGTTTTACATGTTTTTCACATTTTTTATTTTTTTTTGTAACTATTTTTATTCGATATTTTTTTTTCAATAAACAGGTATACAATAGCAACATGTATCATATCCATAAGATATACAGAGTTAACATGTACAACGCCGTTCAACATATCCTACATCACATATAGCAGGCGACAGAGTATTATAGTGCATAGGGTCAGATACCTCATGGGAGGGCGCTACTGTGTCTAGTGAAGCCCAGTAGAGATGCAAATTTGCATAATCCTACTGCGTGTATACATGTGTCCCCGCAGTACCAACTGGCACTGCAAGGAGACATGTACTCCAGTGCAATTTAGCACGAATGCAAGGGGCATTTTATTTTTATTTTTTTAACTTTTCCACATAGGGGATTTGAATGAGAGATCTTCAGATCCCTCATTCAATAGGAATTGTTACACAGCTTGTTGCTGTGCACTGGTTCCTATGGTAACTGTCAGTCACGATGCCGGGCCATGCCCACAGGGCACGGCCGGGCATCGTGACGTCACAGACAACCCGGAAGGCATTCTATGCCTTCCATGCTGTCTGTCAGCACACAGCAGCCGCACAGATCGTAGCTCTATGGGTCAAATATACAATGCTATATTGATCAGCTATATTGATCAGCTCTATGGGTCAGCATTGTATATTTGACCCATAAAGCTCATCAATATAGCTGTAGACTGTCAGCTCTGTGGGTCAGGGTGACTCATAGAGCTGACCGTTATTCTTCAGCTAAATTATATCACCCCCCCAACATTTTAATAGTTTTATTTCAGTGTGAGCCTCCCCAGCCCTGTCCCAGCCCTAAATACCTAAATGGCCGCCGGGCGCCAGCTGCTCTGCCATGCTCTGCGCGGGGAGGACAAGGAGAAGGAGGAGCATGCAGGCGCCGGCGCCCTGGGCTACGCTACGCTGATCTCCACCCCCACCCGTCCCCGCGTAGTATGCACAGTAACCGGCGGCAGCTGCAGAAGAGAACGTTACTGAGCGCTGCCGGCTGCCGCACACACAGTCCCAATGAGGAGTGGCTTCACTGCAGTACCACACCGAAGCCTGGCAGCAGCGGAGGATTTAGGGAGGCGGGCCGCAGGTGGGAGCTTTAAATAGTAGCGTGCCGCCGCATCTACTCTCTCTGATCAGCAATGCAGCGCCACGCTACAGTGTTGATCGCCCGCCGGCTGGGGACTGTAAAACATTCGGGCAGGAGGCATTAGATACAGGGCACGGGCCCCGAATGATAATGCCTAGCGACGCCCCTGGCCATATATGTAGGCACGCAGGGCTTAGGTAGTCTATAGGGGCCATATATGTAGGCAGACAGGGCTTAGGTAGTCTATAGGGGTCATATATGTCGGCAGACAGGGCTTAGGTAGTCTATAGGGGCCCCATATAAGCAGGCAGGCTTCATTAAAGGGGTTGTCTCACTCATTGATTCATCTTATCTCAGTCCTGTTTTCTTGGTTTCATTTTGAATTCAGGGGCGTGTTTACTGGCTTCCACTAGGCTGCAGTACAAGCCAGGTCTGTAGCTATAGCAACCAGTGCTGGCAGCCTATCATGAGAGATTGAACAGGTCTGGAGCTATAGTGACCTGAGGAGCTGATGCAGCCCATACAGGAGAAGATATCTCAGAATAGGTAGGACACTGTTAATGAACATATATTGCAAAAATAAAATAAAAAAGTTCCACATATTTGGTATCGGCGCGTCCGAAAAAGTCCAATCTATTAAAATATAACATCATTTATAATGAACGCTGAACACCGTAGAAGAAAAAAAATCCAAGTGCCAAAATTGTGTTTTTTTGGTCATTTCATATCCCGTAAAAACTGGAATAAATTTAATAAAAAAAGTCACATGTATTCCAAACTGGTAGCAATAAAAAGTACACTTTAGCCCACAAAAAATGCCCCTCACAAGTCTGTAGGTGTTAGTACAAAAAAGTTATTGTTCGCAGAAAATGGCGCCGCTGCGCAAATTTAAAAAATAGAAAATGTTTGACATTTTTTTACGGTACCAAAACATAACGGAAACTGTACATGTTTGGTATTGTCGGATTCGTGTCACCCTGTGATAATATAATATATTATTTTTACTGAAGATTGAACGCTGTAAAAGCAAAACTCCTGCAAACATGACACAAGTACGTTTATTTTCACAGTATGCCCCCATTTTTTTTTTTACCAGTATATTCTATGGTATGATGAATTACACCATTAGAAAGTACATCTTGTCCGGCAAAATAAAAGCCCTCATCTGTCTATGTAGATAGAAAAATTAAAAAGTTATGGCTCTGGTAAAGCGGGGAGGAAAAAAACAAAGAGTCATGTTATTATGACCATCCGTCAGGAAGGGGTTAAGGAAAGAATTAACCTTGGAAAAGAAATCCACTTCTGCATATTCTACAATCTTTCGAAAGTTAAAATTTGTAATAGTAAAGCCATGTAACTTGTCATCCTGGGATTGAGTATTAGGGGATGTTCACACGGCGTGTTGGGATATGTTGGGATATGTTTTTAGATGTGTGTTTGGTTTCCATGTTTCAGACACTAAACGGACCCAAACACGCATCTAACAATGTGCAGTGTGATTTACATTGCTTCCAATGTAAAAAAACGCATTGGTGTTCAGACAAGATCGACGATGTGTGTTTACATGCGTCTCTCTGATGCTTCTTTCGGATCCATTTAAAGAATTAACATGTCAATTCTATGTGCAGGCCCCTTCCCCCCCCCCCCCAGCCGTGTGTGGTGGGGGGCCCACTTCTCTCCCCAGCAATGTGTTTGTGTGGGGGAGAAGGGGGCCCTCTCAGGCACCCACACGGCCTAGGGGAGGATGGGGCCCTCTCACGCACCCACACGGCTGGAGGGAGGAGGGGGTTCTCTCACGCACGGCTGAGTTATGTGTGTGTGGCACCCTCCGGCCGTGTGGGTGCGTGAGAGGGCCCCCTCCTCCCCTAGGCTGTGTGGGTGCCTCAGAGGGCCCCCTCCTCCGCAGGCCATGTGGGTGCCTGAGAGGGCCCCCTCCTCTACCACACACACACATTGCTGGGGAGAGAAGTGGGCCCCCCCACCACACACGCCTGGGGGTGAGAAGGGGGCCTGCACATATATAGGACTGGGGGGAGAAGGGGGCCCTCACACATATAGGCCTGGGGGGAGGAGGGGGTCCTCTCACGCATGGCTGAGTTATGTGTGTGTAGGGCCCCTTCTCCCTCTGGCCATGTGGGTGCGTGAAAGGGCCCCCTCCTCCTTCCGGCCACGTGGGTTCGTGAGAGTGCCCCCTCTTCCCTCCGGACAATTGCAGCTAACACTCAACGGTTACAGCGCGGGTGGGCACCGTGGCGCTCCACACTTTTTAACCCCGTCAACGGCACGGCAAAATCACTGCGATCGGGACATCAGCGATAAGCTGAGTCCCATTCGCTGAACATTGCAGCTGGAAGCCTTGTGAACGCTTCCATCGCTGCCATGTTTTTGCTTTTCCAGGCCGGAAGTGGGGAAGCCGCATTTTGGTACACCCTAAGGCATTGTATATACAATGCATTAGGCCGTAGAAATGATCGAACCCCCTATTGATGAAGCACCCTAGGGGGACTCAAAGTTAAAGTTAAAAAAAAAAAGTTTGAAAGTGTAAAAAAAGGTATTTTACAAATTATTAAAAAATATATATATATAAAAAAGTTCCCCATATTTGTTGTCACCAAATCCCTAAAAGTCTATTAAAATATAACATAATTTATCACATAGAAAAGAAAAAAATTCCAAACGCCAAAATTGGCGTTTTTTTTGGTCGTTTCACGTCCTATAAAAATTAGAATAAAATTGATCAGAAAAATCACATGTATTCCAAACTGCTAGCAATAAAAAGTACACTTCAGCCCACAAAAAATGCCCCTCACTCACATCCATAGGTGTTAGTACAAAAAATGGATTGGTCGCACAAAATGGCGCAGCAGACTTCCGGTTCCGGCGCTGACGATGTAGGGAGCGCAGTCCGTGCGCTCCCCAAACATCGGCATTATATCGGCATATACACCAGCACATCACCGACGAGCAGCAGCGAGGAGGACGGGGGAAAGTCAACGACAGCTGTCTCGAGGCGGTGTGGAGCCCCGGCGTCACCGGGAAGAGAGGAGGAAGGAGAAGTACCGCATCCCTGTGTAACCCACCGGCAGGCAGCGTGCATCGGTGCGCTAGCTCCTATAACCTGCCAAACAAAACAAAGCCTGAGAGAACAGCCCGCTGGTCAGACCCAAACGGCATCACACCCCTAAGGTACTGCAGCAAACGAGTAGCTCAGACAGGGGAGAAAGGGGCAGGGGTTTGATCAACCTGAGAGACGGGGGAAGTAGAAAGGCACCAAATTCAATCACTGGTGGCCATCTTATGGTGGGTCTCGGCACTACTACATAGTGCCTGCATAGTGTGAAGAGCAATGTGGGCAGCAATATATTCCAGCAGAGGATATCATAGCAGGAAAATAATAAGCTATAAAAACAGTCTGAAAGGGTCACAGAACCACTAGTAACACAGAAGTGCTGGCTGCATCTGGTTCAGGGCACATAGCTCTCTGGCATTAAGAATTTATAGCCGCAAGTCTCAAAATTGTCGACAATTACTAGAAAAAAAAAAGGGGCCATGAGCAAACTGGAGTCCGATCAAGAAGATATAGGCTCCTCTGGGGATGATTCCCAGGATTCTGATACTGACATTCCTCAAATTAAAATTAACTACAAAAAACTGGCTACTGCAGTAGCCAAAAATGTTTCACCCGTATTGCAGGATACGCTATCAAAACAAGTACTAGCTACCCTTAAAAGTCTGCAATCGGAGGTTAACCAGCAAGGAGAACGTCAGGAAGAGATGGAGCAAAGACTATTTATTACAGAAGACGAAATCTCTGACTTGCATACACAGATAAATGACCTCACAGAAGCAATCAAAAATATCATTTGTAAGCTGGACGATCTGGAAAACCGTTCACGCAGGAATAACTTGAACAGCCTAGGGCTGCCAGAAAAAATCCCTCCGGGTCAGCTAAAGAAAATTTGTGAAAAGGACCTACCAGCAGCTCTAAGTCTGGATGCACTTTGCAAAGTAGAAAGAGCACACAGAGTGAGCCCAGACAAGGCCTCCAGATTAGGGGGCACGCATGGGCGACCAAATTATCCAAGACAGGTTATCACAAAATTCTTGGACTACACGGACAAGGAAAACATCCTTTGCAGTTTTAAAAAACGTGAAGGTTCCACCATCCTCATCTTTAATGATTACTCTTCCGAAGGTTCCCGCAAACAGAAGACCTTCAGCAAATTATGCTCCGGACTTTATAACAAAAAAATAAGGTTCCAGCTACAATACCCTGTGAGTTTAAGGGGAATCTGTCGGCAATTTTTTTTTTTTCTTGTTGATTCAAGACCCTGGTCCATATTCTTTTCCTCTCAGTCGTTTTTATTTCCTGATTGTAGATTTCTCTATTCAGCCGTCTATATATGATTGTGGGGAAGACATTCTTGCTTGCACTGCTTTAACAGCGTTCAGAGAGATACTTTACAGCAGCTTCATGCACATAGGATTCTTAAGACAGATTCTGTCCCATAGACTTGTATAGGAGAGTTTTCATGTGCAGGGAGGGGGGCGGGGGAACTGTGACCATCTCCTCTTGTGACTGGTGGATTCTGTGTTATCTGTACACAATGGTGTCTCTTTTCAGTTTGACCCTGCTGTTACTGATAATGAGCAGACTGCTGAAAAGCTCTCTAAACAGAACAGGAAGTGTCAGACAATTATTAGGCTTAGTGGCCAAAGTGAAAACTGCAGGACTTAGGAATTATTAAAAAAAATACTGAAAGTGACATGGAAAATTTAAAAAAATAACCAAAAATTCTTAAAAATGTGTTTAACATAAAAATGTGAAACAATAAGTCATTTTTTGATGACACATTCCCTTTAAAGATATAATTCCCAGACGGCTCATTGAAATCCTTCACTACAGTGCAGTAGCCAGAAGAGGGACTTAGCCATTTACTACAGGACTGGCATTCTTCCAACAGGCGGACTTAATCTATCTGATAAGTAGATAGATGAAACATGTTGATTAGCTGATGAGCTCCGTGTTCTTCTCATGCTCCCTCTCTCCCAAAATTCCCCCCCCCTTTTTTTTTTTCTTCTTTCTTCTCATACCTTATTCCTCTTTTTCCTTTCCATATGTCATAATCAACTGTTTGAGGAAATGTAAGATTTGCTTTAGATGGGAAAGGGAGGGAGTGGGCTAGAATATTCTGAGCAAAATTAGATGATATAGAGTAATGATATCATCAGGCGATGTTTCTGGGCTAGAGGCACGTCAGAAAAAAGAAAAGTCATTACGAATAGCAGGGACAGTGGAAATAGAGGTTATCTTATGGTTCACGAAATGTTTTAAGTTATTACAAGAGTTTTTTTGTATGAAGTTTATAAGTTCAAGCCAGTTTGGGGATGTGCCCACCCATGTGGAGATTTATCTGACAGAATGTACGGTGGATAGAAAGGTTGATAAAACTGCAGACTTAACTACATTATTATTTCTTGGGTGATAAGTCATGAAGGTGATTTCATGGAACGTAAAAGGTCTGCTATCCCTGCAAAAGCGCTCCATGATCCTGAGATACCTGGGCAAAATGAAGCCAGATATAGCAATATTGCAGGAAACTCATTTACTCGCAAAAGATTTCTTTAGAATGAAGAAATACTGGGTGGGGGAGGTATTAGGTTCACCCGCAGTCAACAAAAAAAATGGAGTCTTAATATTATTAAGAAAATCTTTGACATATGACATTTTGTCAGTTGAATCAGATGTGGAGGGCAGATGGGCGAAAGTCACCCTGAAATGCCTGATAGGAGAAGTTTGCTTATACAATCTTTACGGTCCAAATAGGTAAAGAACGGAATTTTTTCAGAAATTGGGTGCTCGGATTCTTTCAGACCAAACGCCCACCACAATTGTAGAAGGAGACTTAAATGCAGTCGTAGCTCCTGAGGAGGATCGTAAGCGATCCCCCACAATGAAAAAAAGCTCAAACACATTTGCCTAGGGACAGGCCTATATTTGGCGCTTTCCGGTATCCTTGGCAGGGGATGATTCATTTAAGGAAATGATTCAAGGGTGGTGGTTGGAGTATTCGACCACCAACTCGGAACACAGTGATACCCCACGGTTATATTGGGAGACATTTAAGGTCATCATCAGAGTCATATTAGTCATATTTCTCATTATAAAAAGACTCTACAGAAGAAATATATGGAGTTCAGTGATGCACTCCGAAAGGCCTACTCAACATTAATGAACAACTCCTCTGAGATAAATAAACAGCATTGGCAGGAAGCGAGGCATATTTTCGAGATATGGTTAGGACGAATAGACAACTTACATAGAATGAGATTCGAAGCGGAGCTTTTCCGATTCGGTAATAAGTCAGGTAAATTATTAGCACGGCTGGCTAAGGCAAGGAAAGGGCATGGGGGAATTGTATCCCTAAAAACAAAGCATGTCAGCCTTACAACTAACCCTAAAGAAATTAACACTTTATTCTAGAAATATTACAAACTTTTATACCAAGACACAAAAGGAACTTCAGGGCTGGCAAGACCGTCCATTGTCACTATTGGGCCAGGTTCATCTAGTTAAGATTATTCCTTTCGCTCGCCTCTTATATCCATTGCAGACAATTCCTATATTGCTACGCCATGCAGATGTCAGGAGATATAATAGCATGGTTTCTAAATTCATATGGAGAGAGAAGAGGACAAGAATAGCTATCTCAAAGTTACAATCCCCAAAATCTGAAGCGGGTCTCAATCTACTTAACCTAAGAAGCTACAACACAGCATGTTTAACGAGACACATCATAGATTGGATTCATGAAACCAATTTTTACTTACAATTTTTACTTTACAATTTAGTTTACAATTTTTAGCGGGTGAAAAGCTTACTAGCCTATTACACTTGCAGACAGTTAACACCCCATCAAAAGTGAAACACTTGGTTCTCTTGAGAAATACCATTGCAGCTTGGAGGGATTTGAGAAACCGTTATAGGGTATTGTATCGTTTTTCAAAGTACCTCCCCTTATGGGAACATAGGGAATTCCAAATATGGCAAAACCATAACTGGTTTAGAAGGTGGAGAAGTCAGGGAATTTCCTCAGTGACCCACTTATTCCACCCAAGAGAAAACAGATTAAAATCGTTTAGGGAAAATACAATAGGAATATGGTGTCCCAGGATCACGTTATGCAATATTTACAAATCAAGTCCTTCTGTGTGTCAAGAATACAAAACATTCGTAATGAAAGGGTCAGCAACTCTTTTGATAGGCTCATTGGGTCATACCCTCAAGAGAAATCCATATCCTATGTCTACACCAACATATGGGACAAGTACATTAAAACCGATAGGAGCGATGGATTTAGAAAATGCAGCAGATGGATTGGTAAAGGGGACATAGAAACAGAAATCATTGAGGGCTGGAATACAGTACGCAAACATGATTAATGAAAGATGGCGGGAAACCTATTTTAAGATACTACATGCAGACATATACGCCTTTGACATACCCCCTTCACCAGGTTTTCCAGACAGGATGACTACTTGTCCAATGTGTGCGGAAGCTAAATCCAATCTGTTTCATGGTCTGTGGTCGTGTCCGATAATACAGACATTTTGGGTTGGGATTAGAGATCTAATGTCCTCTCTATGGACAGGTATGATAGCTTTGTCACCAATAATTTTCTTATTACATGGTTGGGAGAATAGCAAGGAAGAATCTTGTAGGCAAAATAGGGCAAAGATGCATCTGATTCTGCATATTATCCTGCTGGGGGCGAAGAGATGCATTTTAACCAAATGGCTAGATGCGGAGGTACCCTTTATTAACATGGTCATAGACCAAACCATACTATATGCCATCTCTGACTAATTATATACAGAACATCATAAAGAGGCGTTGACAAAAAATTTCTTTACAAACTGGAGGGTATTTTTGGAGAAATGTTATACTCATCCCGAGATTGAAAAATTAGTAAGTGTATTCCAATACACCAAATGGTTCTTAACTGAGGTGCAGATGGGGACTATAGGCAGGCCTCATCCACCGCATGACTTCATGGGTTAATGTAAACTTGGAGGGGGTTGCTAGCTGTGGACGTATCATAGAAATATGTGTCGACTATAGGAAAATAATGACAAGAAACATCACAGTCATATGTACTTATACTTTTTTTTTTTTTTATTCCCTATTCTTTTTTGATTATCGAATGGAGTCGGTTCTGTATTTACAAAAAAATGTTATCTGTTATCCCATATAAATACTTATTCTCCACTAAATTTTACTATTGTTGTTATGCAATGACATTGGATGCCAAATAAAATATGTTTAAAAAAAAAAAGGTGCCGCAGCTCAGATTTCAAAAATACAAAATGTTTGGAATTTTTTTACAGTACCAAAACATAATGAAAACCCTACATGTTTGCTATTACCGGATTCGTATCAACCTGTAGAATACAGATAACACATTATTTTATTTTAAATGAAGAATGAACGCCGTTAAAACAAAACTCACACAAACATGGTGCAAGTACGTTTTTTTTCAAATTTTTTCACATTTTTCACAGTTTCCCAGTACATTACATGGTACAGTAAATGGCACCATTGATTCCACACCAAAATCCACTTTTACAGATCACTGGGTGAACATACCCTAGACACAGTCACACACATTACGATCCAGTGATCTGTAAACATGGATTTTTGTGTTAAATACACTTCCATCCTGCTCTAAAATCTGAGTATATTATGTCCCATTAGGGTATGTTCACACGACGTATTTGTGAGGCATACTTCGTGTCTAATTGTGCTGTAATTTTTCCGAAGTACGCTTCACAAAAACAGGAAAATCATAGCACTCGTTGAGTGCTATGATTTCCCAACGTATTCTACAGTGCACCATATTCACCTGTAAAAAGACATGTCACTTCTTTATGGCGAGTACACACTGGGGAAAGGGAAAGTAATAGAAGGCCAGTGCGTACTTTCAACAGTAGGCATATTGTGGCGCACCCAGGTATGTGCCACAATATGCCATGTGAACTCAGCTTTATTCACAAGTTAATGTGAATCCATGTCTTAAGAGGTGGACTTTTCCATTTGTGGATATAAATACCACACTGCGGAAAAATTAGTGAATATGTCAGGTATTAACACTGTTTTTTAATGTGTGTATTCTTTTCATTTATTTTCTTGAAGGTCCAGAGCACTGAAGATTAAGGGTATGTACGGCTTATTTGGTCTCGCATTTCACCGCGTATTGTGCGTTATACACAGCGAAATGTGCGCTGCAATTACGGTAATCCATAGCTCTCATAGAGAGCTATAGGTTACGCGTTGTCCCCCTGCGCGTACAATATGATCATATTGTACGCTGGTGGAGAAAAGTGACTTGTCAATTGTTAGCGGCGAATCCGCACCGCTAGCAATGAATATCTATGGGGCCGGCGCCCGGGCGGCCCTCTCGTGCTTTGGAAAGATGCGCTAATCAGCGCCTCACTCCAAAACACCAGCCGCATTGTGGCGCGTACTATACACAATACACCGTGTGAACATACCCTAATCCCGAGGACCCCAAGTGCTGTGTCTGGAGATAGCAGTTGGTGTGGCTCAGTTTCGGTGCCATAAGCACTCACGAGCTTGATGCCCCCGTGCTGAAGAGAGAAGAAGACTGCAAAAGGTGAGAGTGAAATGAATGGATTGCAAATATAGCTATACTGATTGTGGGAATCTGTCACCAATTTTTTTTTTACTTATTAAATCAAGACCCTGATCCATATTATTTTCTTCTTAGGAGGAGCAGACCCATTGACTTCTATAGGACAGTTTTTTAGGCATGCTCTGTGATCTGGGAAGAAGCCAGTGTGCGGGGAGGGGAGAGCTGTGACTATCTCCTATTGTGACTGGTGGATACTGTGTTATCTATACACATTGGTGTCACCTTTCAGTTTTACCCTGCTTGTATTGAACATGAGCAGGCTGCTAAAAATTTCTCTCTACAGAATAGGAATGTCAGACCATTATTAGGCCTAGTGGCAAAAGTGAAAACTGCAGGACTTAAGAATTATTAAAACATATTGAAAGTGATATGGAAAATTAAAAAATTCTTAAAAATGTGTTTAACATAAAAAACAGCTTCTGACTGGGCCTTTTACCTCCATTTCTGAGAAGACATGCTGTTTCCAACTCTGTTCAAATTTTTGGGGGATTGTTTTCGGCTTTTTTAAATTCATAATATAAAAAAATATAGTAAAAAAATATTGTTAACCTCAAAAATGTCACTTAAAAACAGTTGTAAGTATGCACTTAGCTTTCACAGACATTTATATAGAGGTGATAGAAAGTCTTAAGGTCGTCAGAAGCAGGGCTAAAAGTTGTGGTTTGGGCTTCTAATGTTTTTTTAAAATATTTTTTGTGTGTTTTTGTAATACTTGGTTTTTACATGTTGTGCCCCCCTAATATATTTTAGCCCCAGATATAGAGGGAATCAAATTTCTTTACTAACTGCTGAGCTGATCTAATAATAATAATAAGACTATTTATATAGCACCAACATATTTTGCAGCACTGTACACTGTTGAGGGTATACGGACATACAAATAACAAATATTACATAATAAAAATCTACTTACAGATCAGACATAAGCTGTGAGCACCCTGTTTGGAAGAGTTTACAATCTATTAAGTTATTTGTATTAGTAACTACTAACCAAAAGTGCTTTTCTATGTGTACGTTGTTTGAGCACTGTATATACGACTGGGAAGGCAGGAGTCGTAATAACACTACCGTTGTTGTTCTTGTTTTTTTCTTAATCTTTTAGTAGTTTTTATTACCAGTTTTCAAAACAAATAACGTATACTATAATATATGGTCCTTTGGATTATTTTGTGACTTATCATAGATATGTTTTTTGATTCTCCAAGCTTATTAGTACAGTCCTTCTTATAAACCAATACATTTTTAAATTAAAAGTATTGGTAAGTAATCAGTAACATAAATGTACATATTAAGTGCACAGAAAAGTTAGAGATTATAAAGTGAAAAAAAAGTTTTCTTGCCTTCTTTCACACGAAAAATTTCACTAGTTCCTTCAAAACGAGTGTAAACGTGTCATCGTATTCAACTAAAATTGTTGCCGAGTCTGGTAAGATTGTTGGGTACACATAAGTTGTGATAAGTTTCAAATTAGGAAAGTAAAGTTAAACACTTGCCATTGATAAATGTTGTATATTTCCATATTGGTTTAGTAATAGAAAGGGTTCCGTTTTGACCAGTACTACTTAACCATTTATATTTTCACTCCTTAGTAAAAAATAAATAAAATTGTTAGCATTTAACCAATTGTTTTTCTATAGCAAGACAATAGTAAAGTATAAATACTAAAATGTCTGGTGATCCAAAAAAGTATCATCATAAATGTAACGGTCTGGTAGTGGATCCGCTGGACCACTACAAGCGATGGTGGAAGCCCACACCAGGGAGTGGAATCTAAGTAGGTCCCGGTATTCACCAGAGCCCGCCGCGAAGCGGGATGGACTTGCTGCGGCGGGAATCTACCAGGTCGCTTCCACTGGCGGCCAAGGGCAGGCGAGGTACAGAATCGGCAGGCAGGCTCATAGTCGGGGACAGCATAACGGTCTGGGCAGGCGACAGAGATTCGTGGTCAGTAAACGTAGGCAAGCGGGTTCGGTACATGTTAGACAAGACAAGACTCCTGGAACGCTTTCTCGATAGGCAATGAGCACTAAAGATCCGGCAAGGCTGCCAGGAAGGGGCAGGCTTAAATAGGGGCAGTGACTGGCAAAAGCCAATTACCGGTGCACTGGCCCTTTAAATCTGACACTGCCGGCGCGCGCGCACCCAAGGGAGCGGCACCGCACGCGTCGAGGGACAGAGACGGACGGGACAGGAGTGTGGCCGGGTAAATGAACACCGGCACGGGCATGGGGGTGAACGGACCCCGGACCCGACGTGCGGGACGGGGCGCCGCTCGGCGTCAGGGCACGGAGGCGCCTGCGACCCGGGACGAGGGTCACAGGGGCATCCGTGACGGTCCCCCCCCCCCCCACCTTTGGCCCCCCTTCTTTTTAGAGTGAAGAAATTTCTGGTTGACACTGCGGTCCAGGATATTCTCCTCTGGCTCCCAAGACCTCTCTTCGGGCCCAAATCCCTTCCAGTCCACAAGAAAGTAACGTTTCCCTCTAGTCCTTCTCATACCTAGGACTTCTTTGACCACGAAGACATTAGAGGCATCCGCCACCGACGAAGGAGGGACTGTTTTCCGCGAGAAACGATTCAGGACCATGGGCTTTAGTAGTGAGACATGAAAGGAGTTGGGGATTCGCATAGTAGGTGGGAGCCGGAGTTTGTAGGACACCGGGTTAATGCGACTAAAGACCTCAAAAGGTCCCAGGAAGCGGGGTCCCAGTTTGTAGGTAGGAGTCTTGAGGCAGACATATTTGGCCGACAGCCACACCTTGTCACCCGGGGAGAAGACAGGAGGGGGACTTTTTTTTATCAGCTTGAGCGTTCGTGCACTCGGAAGCACGGAGCAGAGATTGGCGGGTCAGGGACCAGATGGTCTTCAAGTCCTGGGCCAATGCGTCCGCCGCCGGGACCTCGGATGGAGATGCCAGAGGGAGAGGTGGGAGGGGATGCAGACCGTATACGATGTAGAAGGGAGAAGCACCCGTGGACTCCGAGTCTAGAGAATTGTACGAGAATTCCGCCCACGGCAGCAAGTTGGACCAGTCATCTTGTCGTGCTGAGACGAAGTGGCGTAGGTAACACCCCAAAACCTGGTTTACTCTCTCCACCTGGCCATTCATCTGAGGGTGGTAAGCAGAAGAGAAATCTAGCTTCACCTGGAGTTGGGAACACAGAGCCCACCAAAACTTGGAAACAAACTGGACCCCCCCGATCCAAGACGATTTGCTGAGGGAGCCCGTGCAGACGAAAAACATGATAAAAAAATAGCTCAGCCAGGCGAGGGGCAGACGGCAGGCCAGGCAAAGGAACAAAATGCGCCATCTTGGAAAAAAGATCTGTGATCACCAAGACAATGGTGTTGCCAGCCGAAGGAGGGAGATCGGTTAAAAAGTCCATAGCTATGTGGGACCATGGTTGAGTAGGGATGGGTAGTGGATGTAGTAGGCCTGCTGGCTTGTGACGAGGTATCTTGTTGCGGGCACAGGAGGTACAAGACTCAACGAATTCCTTGACATCCTTAACGAGATCTGGCCACCAATAGAACCGGGATATCAGGAGGAATGTTTTTCGGGCACCGGGGTGACCGGCCACCAAAGAGCAATGTCCCCATTTCAAGATACGTCTGCGGAGAGCAGGGCTTACGTAAGTCTGCAACGGGGGAACCTTCCGGAGAGCAACTGGAGCAGCCGAGATAAGACGTTCTGGGGAAATTATGTGCTCAGGAGAAGTTTCTTCACCCACCACGTCGGAGGCAAGAGAGAGAGCATCGGCCTTCACGTTCTTTATCGCGGGCCGGAAATGGATCTGAAAGTCGAACCGGGAGAAAAAGAACGACCACCTGGCCTGGCGTGAGTTAAGTCGCTGAGCCGTCTGGAGATACTGGAGGTTCTTGTGATCCGAATAGATGCGGATGGGATGGCGAGCACCTTCCAGCAGATAACGCCATTCTTCCATAGCCAGTTTGATAGCTAATAGCTCCCGGTCACCAATAGTGTAGTTCCACTCTGCCAGCGAGAACGTCTTGGAAAAGAAGCCACACGTTATTGTCTTGCCCATGGGCCCTTTTTGCATGAGAACTGCTCCGACCCCTACAGATGAGGCATCAACTTCCAACGTGAATGGTTTTGGTTTGGGGTCCGGCCGCGATAGGATTGACGCAGTGGCAAAGGCAGACTTGAGCTTAGCGAATGCCTCCTCGGCTTCGGAGGGCCAACTACGAGGGTTAGTGTGTTTCTTCGTAAGAACCACTATAGGAGCTACTAACGTTGAAAAGTGAGGAATGAATTGGTGATAGTAGTTGCAGAATCCCAGGAATCTCTGTATGGCTCGCAGGCTGACTGGGCGTGGCCACTGCAACACAGCCGACAGTTTCGCTGGATCCATCCTTAAGCCTTGGTCAGAGATGATGTATCCCAGAAACGGAAGGCTGGTTTGGTGGAAGAGGCACTTCCCCAGCTTGGCATACAGGTGGTTATCTCGGAGACGCCTCAATACCTGACGGACATGGCTGCGGTGGGTCTCGAGATCGGATGAGTACACCAATATTTCGTCCAGGTAGACCACTACACAGGTGTAGAGGTGGTCTCTAAAGATGTCATTCACGAGCTCCTGGAAGACGGCAGGGGCATTACACAGTCCGAATGGCATGACCAGATACTCGAAGTGCCCGTCCCGGGTGTTGAACGCCGTCTTCCACTCATCGCCCTTGCGGATACGAACCAAATTGTAGGCTCCTCTCAGATCCAGCTTGGTAAACACCTTAGCTCCACGAAGACGGTCAAAGAGTTCAGTGATCAACGGCAGCGGGTATCTATTCTTCACCGTGATCTTGTTCAGGCCCCGATAATCGATGCAGGGCCGTAAGGAACCGTCCTTCTTTTCTACGAAGAAGAATCCCGCTCCCGTGGGAGAGGCGGATTTCTGGATGAACCCCTTTTGTAGATTTTCCTGAATATATTTGGACATGGCCTGTATCTCCGGAACGGACAAGGGGTAGACCCGACCTCGAGGAGGGCTGGTACCAGTCAAGAGATCAATGGGATAGTCGTAGGGGTGATGTGTTGGTAGGATCTCCGCTTGTTTCTCCGAGAACACATCGGCGAACTCCAAATATTCGGCTGGTAGACCGGGCAATGGCTCGCGGAGGGTCGTGCGAGAGCAGGGAAGCACCGGGCGAGGTGCCACCAGACAATGACTCAGGCAATTAGGACCCCAGCGAGTTACTTCCCCAGTCGTCCAGCGTAGGAGAGTGGAGCCGTAGCCATGGAAGCCCAAGGAGGACCGCTGACGAGGAGCGAGGCAACACGTAGAAGGAGATCTCTTCCTTATGTAGAGCCCCTACGTGGAGGGACAACGGCTTGGTGACAAATTGGATGGTGTCGCTAAGCAGCTCCCCGCCGACTGAGGAGATCACAAGTGGTTTCTCCAGGCGGATCACTGGAAGACAATACTGCCTCACCAGAGACTGATGGATAAAGTTCCCGGCTGAGCCCGAGTCCAGGAACGCCAGGACTTGGAACGAGATTCCAGCTTCAGTCACGACCTGCACTGGCATCAACAGGCGTGGAGAGGAGGAGCTTTCACCTAGGAATGCCTCTCCCACAGAACCTAGGTGCGGAAGTTTCCCATATGCTTGGGACGCTTGGGACTACTCCTCCGGTAATGCTCTGGGCTGCCACAGTAGAGGCACAAGTGTCTTTGCCGACGCTGGGCCAACTCTTGCTCTGAGAGGTGAGCCCGATTGATCTGCATGGGTTCCTGAGTAGGTGTTGGCAACTGTGGCACAGGAGGCCTCTGGAACACCGGTGCCAGGCGTGGGAACCGGCGAGGTTGGGCTAACTGTTGTTCTTGCCGAAGTTCCTCTTCCCGTTCGGTGAAGCGCACATCAATGCGGGTGGCCAACCGGATCAGGTCACTGAGGGAAGATGGGATGTCCCTCGCGGCTAACACATCCTTGACTAGGCTTGGGAGCCCTTTTTAACGGTGGCGCACAGAGCGGCCTCGTTCCACGACGGTTCTGAGGCTAAGGTGATGAATTGCACCGCGTAGTCTCCCACGGACAAATCCCCCTGGCGTAGGTTTAGGAGGGCTGTCTCGGCGGAGGATGCATGAGCTGGTTCCTCAAACACACTGCGGAACTCCCTGAGGAACGACTGTAGGTCCGCCGTCACCGGATCGTTCCTGTCCCACAGAGGTGTAGCCCATATCAGGGCCTTCCCGGAGAGCAGGCTAACCACGAAAGCCACTTTTGCACGGTCGGACAGGAACTGGTCGGCCATCAGCTCCACGTGCATAGAACATTGGGTGATGAACTCCCTGCAGAGTTTCGGATCTCCGTCGAATTTGGACGGGAGCGACAGCCGAAGCTTGGGGAACCGCTTAGGCAGGGACAACCACGGAAAATGGCGAAGGTTGCTGCTGCTGGGCGGTGATGAGTTGCTGCAACATGGTGGACAGCAGGTTCAATTGCTGCGCCAGTTGACATAGTTGCTGCGACTGGCGGGCGACACCGGTCGTTAGATCCGCCAGGCTGGGTAATGGCACCTTGACGGGATCCATGGCCGGATCTTACTGTAACGGTCTGGTAGTTGATCCACTAGACCACCGCAAGCGATGGTGGAAGCCCACACCAGGGAGCGGAATCTAAGTAGGTCCCGGTATTCACCAGAGCCCACCGCAAAGTGGGATGGACTTGCTGCGGCGGGAATCTACCAGGTCGCTTCCACTGGCGGAACTTGCTTGCAGTGGCAGCCAAGGGCAGGCGAGGTACAGAATCGGCAGGCAGGCTCGTAGTTGGGGACAGGCAGGACGGTCTGGGCAGGCGGCAGAGATTCGTGGTCAGTAAACGTAGGCAAGCGGGTTCGGTACACGGTAGACAAGACAAGACTTCTGGAACACTTTCTCGATAGGCAATGAGCACTAAAGATCCAGCAAGCTGCCAGGAAGGGGCAGGCTTAAATAGGGGCAGTGACCGGCAAAAGCCAAATACCAGTGCACTGGTCCTTTAAATCTGACACTGCCGCCACGCGCGCGCTGAGGGACAGAGACGGACCGGACATTAGCGTGGCCGGGTAAGTGAACACTGGCACAGGCGGGGGGGGGTGAGCGGACCCCGGACCCGACGTGCGTGACGGGGCGCCGCTCGGCATCGGGGCACGGATGCGCCTGCGACCCGGGACGAGGGTCGCAGGGGCATCGGTGACAATAAATATGGCTCTCAAAAACAAAAGGCGAAAAGAGATTGTGAGGGACAAGAAGAAAAGCTAAAGAGTAAGAAAATGATACTGCAATACTTTAGAAGTCCAGAAAGCAGCAAAGGAGATGCTGAGCAGACCGCTTCAACCAGCCAGGCAGCTGGACTTCTTTAGGGGTAGAAGAAGAAAGAACTTCTTGCAAGATATCAGAAGAAGCTGCATTGATACGTCACTGCAGCATGTCCCCTGAGACCCCTGCCAACATGGAGGAAGAAGAGAGGATGGAAGAAGAGGAAATTGCTTCCCGTTCAGATATACAGTAGGTACTAACATCAAGAAAGATCATCCTATCAACCTATTAGATGTTTTGGAAGATATAAGTGAAGAAGCGTCTTGTAGTATGAACAGTGGTGCAAGCACTGTCCTTCCTCCAGTCAGCCTTCTAGTGCTTTGGAAGGAGAAATTGATTGGAAAGACCCAGCATTATGGCCAGATGTCCTCAAAGATAAAGAAAGGGGAAAGATTGTCCTTTCTGGACTCCTAGATGAGCAACAATTAAAGAAGATGGCACAGCGATCGAGATCAACTGATACAGATTAAATGGATTCATAGAGTATATTACACGGCGTCGAGATTGGCCCTAATGGGCAAATTGTCTTGCCAAGTTTGTACTAGATGTCATACTGCACTTGTTTCCCCCTCCATATGGTATGGTAATGCCCTGTCTGGCCTTCTGGTCGGACATACATACGTTTCTAAACGAGAAATTGGGTCTACCAGCGATATGTGCCTTCTGGGTCTTGTAGACGATGTTATTCAGATGAAGTTTGAACATAAACTGTATAGATTACTAATGTTTTATGCCAGAAGATCTATATTGCAGAACTGGAAGCCTCCCAAGGTGTCATCGGTAAGACACTGGAAACTGCTTGTTAATGGTGACTTGCCACTATATAAGCTCACTTTTGAAGCCCGCGGGGTTCCGGATAGGTTTCTAGACATATGGAGCTTATGGATCGCTTCTCAGACAAGTTAGACTGAAGAGGTGTATGTTGGGGGCCCGGATGCCGGGACTCGGGAGACTGCTGACTTCCAGTGTTTTCCACGATTAATGAGTGACTGGATTGAATGAGTGTGAATGGAATCTACATCATTAGTAAAAATGTTCTGATATGTACCATCTTCATAGAGCTATCTATTGTATAATGTTGTACAAAAAGATGTATTATGTGCCTGTAATGCTCAGATAGAATATGGCTTTGTACTCTGTATTTCTGGGAAATGAATGTGGGATATCCATGTATTGTTACAACGTTGAAGTTTGAAATGTTTGAGAGGAAAAAAAGCAAAACATTTTCAAAATTAAACACTTTAAAAAAAAAAAGAAAAAAAGAAGATGGCTGTCATGATCATGCCCGGCAGACCCCCAGCTTTGGGCTTTGGTCGCCGGACATGGCCGTTGCGACGGAAACCCTAGTTTCTTACCTGATGTCTAGTATTTGTTTTACCAGTGTGAACTTGGTCTACTTCTCTGTATGCTTAATTGATTCCTGGCCAACGCCCGTGGCCAGGAATCTTCCGGCACTTGTTTAGTTAACCTGGTTTCCTTTTGATTGACAGTCTTGTTTTCCAATCGGTCTTCTGTTTTGTTCCACCTATCACCTCTGTTCTGTGTCCTCTGGTTGCCTATAAAAGGATTCCTTTACCAGTCACCTTTGCCTGCTATATTGGGTTCTTCCTGTTCCTATAGGTAGCCTTTTTCTTGTTGGATTTTCTGGTTACCTTACCTTGCTTGTTTTCTGACTATTCTTCTGCCTGCTGATTTTGTACTGCTTTGCCCGACCGTTATAAGCGGGCTAGTCTGACTTCTCTTTATTGTGTTTCATATTCATTTGTTTTTGTCTTGTATTTGCACTTATTTAGTGTAGCGCTCAGTCTTCTGGTTGGGGCCGACCTAGTAAGGAGTCAGGTACCCCAAGAGGCAGAGACAGAGGTTGGGACCAGCGTCAGGGCCTCGCTTCGTCTGTGTCTGCTTGTGCACTCCTGACTGGTCCTTACAATGGCACAGTCTTTACCTAAAGATGTCAACACCCTTTCTTTCAGTGATTTCCTCCTGTATGCGAAGTCATCAAATGGACATGAGAAAATCTTAAGGGATTGGCTAAGTTGGAGCCCAAGTAAGCAAGTATGTATTGTGTAACTTGCATGGCATTTTCTAATGATCCCATAAGTAAATCAGGAAGCAGCCTCTGTCGAAAAGATGGTTTTGATCCATCAAAGCAAAAATGGCATCGCCTGTATATGAAGTTACCGGATAATGAACAATCTGCACAGCACAGGAAACACTACTGGAGTTGGAGAACACTCCAAAAGTCCATAGGTGACCATGGAGTTGATTATGAGATGCAAAGAAGCTTGGCAAAGGAAGTGGATAAGTTTATGGCTCTTCTGCAGACTTTTGGATGTGACACTGTTTTTAGCTTCACACAACATGGCATTCAGGGGAAATTCACAGAGAATATCCATAATGCTAACTATTTTGGAACCTTGGAAATCTTGTCCCGATATGACAGCGTTCTTCAAGACCATCTAGAAAAAGGGAAGAAGGCTTCCAGCACACTATCTTTCTTGGGCCACTCAAACTGAATTCATTAATATTTGTAGAAAGCATGTCTTGGATGTCATACTTTCAGAAAGGGAAGAAGCTATTTATTTCTCTGTGATGCTTCACCAGATGTTTCACACACAGAACAAAATGTTATTATTTTAAAGTATGTTCACAGAGACCCCCACAAAAAAAGTTGGTATATTCAGGATAGGTTCTTGTAAGTTTTTGATTTTTACTAGAAGACTGGCAAAGAAATAGTAGAAATTATTATTTCAAGATTAGAAGAACATGGTGTTAATCTGAAAGACTGCAGAGGTTAGGAATATGAAAACGCAAGCTAGTGTCAGACATGCTGTTTCCAGCACTGTGTCCCTTATTCTGTAATATGCAGCAGTTTGAGTATTTAATGCTCAAATCTGCAATTTTAAGCCAGAAAAGAGTCATGAAAAGAGTCATTTTTTAAACCCCGCCCACCTGAGGCTAGCCCTGCCCACCTCAACCGATAAACCTATTACTTTGAATAAGTAGAAAGATTTGGGAAACTGCCAGGTGGGTGGGGCTAGTCTTTGGTGGGCGGAGCTACACCTGCTCATGAATAAGATTTGAGCATTAAATGCTCTGAAACTACAGCATCTCCCAGAATAAGGGACACAGCCCTGGAAACAGCAGGTCTGACACTACATTATGCTGTCCTCAGCAAGGGGGGCATAACCTATGTGACAGGTTCCCTTTAAACTTTGTGGGTGTACATGCTGCTGCAAGCTACCCTGAAATGAAGACATTTTTTGGAAGTGTAAACAGGCTATATATTCTGTTTAGCAGCAGCCCTGAAAGATGGAACACCTTGCTTGAGGTAGTTGGAAGATCTCTGCATGGTCTAAGTGACACCAAGTGGAGTTCAAGAATAGAGGCTGTGAGTCCAGTTGCAGAGAAACTACCAAGCATTCTAAAAGCTCTGCAGAAAGTTATTGCTTCTAAAAAGCTTACAAGTGATGCACACTCAGATGCTCAAGGTCTCTATGAATATTTCTCATCTTTTCGGGCAGTTGTTTTAGCAGAATTCTGGGTTTTGAACAGAGAAATAAAATTCTACAATCTAGGTCTATTTCCAAAGAAATCGGAGGTGCCAACATTAAAGCGCTCTCAGAAGAAAATAAACATATTCGGGAAAAGTGGCCTGCTGTTCTCTCTGAGGCTAAGTCGGTAGCAGATTGCATGGAGATACCGAAGGAACTGCTAAACTCTCAACAGTTACGCCAAAGAAAGTCAAGACACAGTGATGTTATGGATCCTGAGGATCATTTTAAAGCTAATGTCTTTCTTGTGGCAATGGATACAATAATCTCTGATCTTCATCAGCGCTTCCAATCTATGGAAGAAGTCTTCAAATTGTTTTCACCAATCTTGAAACGGAGTACCATGAGTGAAGAAGACCTGATGACATCCACTGAAGAATTGGTCTTGGCATACTCTAACGATTTAACTTCATCTTTACTCTGTTAGCTGAAACATCTACACAAAGGGTATGAAGCTACATTCTCAGGAAATTTAGGTCCACTACAGTTGCTAAACTCGATCTATGAACTAGAACTTCATGGAATATTTGGAGAGGGGTGTATTGCACTAAGGATTTTTGCCACCCTCCCACTTTTGTACGTTATGTCTTTCCCGGTGCACTAGAGGGAATCTGCAGTAGCTTTGAAGCGACAGCAGCTATAGGGGTGAGTTATGCTTTTCCTTTGACAGTTTTTTTTTATTTTTTAAATCTTGGAATACCTCTATGCACAAACCGAGAGATCGTTTTGTGAGGTTATAGAATTCTATTACCTTTAATTTATGGATCTGTAGCATTCTGGTCTTATAATTAGCCAAATTATAAAATGTTTAGGAAGTTAGAGTAGAGTAGGGCCCTGCCAAGAGGCTGCCTTGGCATGGTGGCAGGCTTCAAAATCTTTTGGTCAAAACAAATTATATTGTCCAGACTAGGAAATGATAATGAGGATGTGAAGGGGGCGAGGCTATGGCAGTGAATGGGTGGTGCCTGGGAGGGGCATGTTTGGGGTGGTGCTTGGGAAAGGGAGTGTTTGGGGCAGGACATGGAAAGGGGGTCCAGGCACTTAGGCTGTATGCGGCCCCAAAATTCCTATAGGCAGTCCTGCTGTAGCAGATTTTTCTGCAAAGGAACTCCAGGTGATCAAACCGTCCTGCCCTGTTCCTTCTTGGTTAGTAATTAGGCACAGTACTTGATTGTAGCTGTTTTGGGTGTAGGATGACCCTGATATTCACTGGCTTGTTTAGAGCAAGGCAGGAGCAGCCATAAAATGTGGTCGTGCTATAGATGCCCTGTCCAGAGAAGTCGGCATGTAAACAGTTTGAACTGTAGGTGGTAAGGCTTATGCATGACATTGTTGTGGCCGCTGAGCATGCGAGTACTAACTATTGCATATAAAGTTGGGTGAAACTGTTAAAGATTTATATGGGGTCTTAAGAACTTATAAGTTATGCCTTTAGTATTTATTTAAAGCACAAAGATGGTGCAGACCAGAATTCCTAACTGTTTAGAATAAATATTAATCAAATAAACTTTTAGGTGGTAAAACCTTTGAGATATACTTTGCTAATCATCATTTTACAGTTCTTAGTAAATTATGCTGCCGTGTTCATACTTGTATCTGAGCTATAGACGTTTGTTATAAAGCATTCATTTTTGCTTTCACAAAATGTTTTGAGCATAGCCGCAGTGTCCCCGCCTGGCAGAGAGTAGGTACTGCACAACTAGCGAGCATGGATTTTCAGTTTGCAATAGCTTTGGCTTTCTTTTAGATCAGCGGTTCTCAACCTGTGGGTCGCGACCCCGGCGGGGGTCGAACTACCAAAACACAGGGGTCGCCGGCCGGAGAGCTGAGAGGGGCGCCACACTGGCTTAATAGCTGCAGGGAGGAGCGCTGTGGCCGCCGCTGCACCCCTCCCTGCAGCTGCTTGCATAGTGCGGCGCCCACAGCGTTTGTATTACTGAGGGGAGGGGGAGCAGTGGGCGGTGCGTGCAGGACGCTGAAAGCGCGCTGCATCACGCGCCCACAATATGTACCAAGCATCAGGAACAGCCCTGCCGTACTCAGTGCAGAGAGAACGCTGACACTGTACGGCAGGGCTGTTCCTGGCTGCAAGGTATATTAGTGTAAAACACACATCCACTGCATCATGTAATGTCTGTGTGTGGTACAAGTAATATGTTATTAACCTGTTACTTGTACCACATACAGCCATCACATGATATACACATTACATTTACCCCCCCCCCCTTTATAGGGGGGGCTGTGAGTGGCACATGAGGGGTCACGTATGTAACCCCTCATGTGCCAATCACAGCCTCTCCCCGGACAAGGTTACATCTATGTAACGGCTCTGAGTGGTACCTTTATATGTATGTGACATGTAGAGGTACCGCTCAGAGGCGTCACATATATGTAACCCCCCATGTACCACTCACAGGCCCCCCCTGTATAAGGTTACATCTATGTAACGGCTCTGAGTGGTACCTTTATATGTATGTGACATGTAGAGGTACTGCTCAGAGGCGTCACATATATGTAACCCCCCATGTACCACTCACAGTCCCCTGTATAAGGTTACATCTATGTAACAGCTCTGAGTGGTACCTTTAT
Source organism: Phyllomedusa bahiana (assembly GCA_025379985.1). NCBI lineage: Eukaryota > Metazoa > Chordata > Amphibia > Anura > Hylidae > Phyllomedusa > Phyllomedusa bahiana. The sequence goes on from JAODAL010007578.1 coordinate 27,726, forward strand.
ATGTATGTGACATGTAGAGGTACCGCTCAGAGGCGTCACACATATGTAACCCCTCATGTAGCAAAATTACAGTTTTGAAGTAGCCATCAAAATTATTTTTTGGTTTGGGGTCACCGCAACATGAGGAACTATATTGCGGGGTCACGGCATTAGAAAGGTTGAGAACCACTGTTTTAGATCTTTAGAAGGCAGCTGGGGCGACTCGTGGGTCCATGCTTTCCTCTTTCGTCTGTGTACTGTACAGTGTAATTACCCAATATGCAGCTCATTTCTATTTATCCCTTGAGCTTTATATAATTACTATAATAATTAGCAAGCAATCTACTTCTAGAATAAGGAATATACTCTGACTTGCTCATAATTACTAGTGGGGTACCATTGGGGCAGTATCGGAGGGGTCATAGTTACCAGTAGTGTACCACACGGGTCAGTATCTTTTTAATATGCTTATTAATGACCTTATAGACGGCTAACAGAGTAGAATTTCAGTACTTGCAGATGATACAAAGCTCTGCAAGGTAATCAAAACAGAAGACGATAATATAGTATAACATAATAATTCTGGTAAATTGGCGGCCTGGGCAGAGAAATAGAAAATTAAGTTTAAAAAATAGGTAAATATTGAATTAATTACTTGGGCCAAGAAAACAAGCCATACAAATATGTAATAAATAGCATGATACAGGGTAAAACTACTGCTGAAGCAGACTTGGAGATATTGGTAGACTGTAGTCTCAAATTTAGGAACCAATGCCAGGCAGCTGCTGCCAAGGCAAATAAAATGGGATACAGCAAAAGAAGCATAAGTGCTTATAACCAAATCATACAAATCACTAGAGGGGCCCAGGGCCACCAACAGAAATTTCAGGGCCCCATACAGCTGAAGCACCTGGGTCCCCCCCCCCTCTGTAAATCCACCCCCAGCAACCCTATCACCCCGCTCCCAGCAAAAAAAACAGCCTCTCGGACATAAATGCGCCCGTTTTACCACATAATATAGTATGCAAAAAAGAACTGTATTGTGTAGTACAATACTAAGTGAGTCACATATCTGTCTGTCTCACACATCTGTCAGTCTAAGATATCATAGACACATGGCTGAGTAGCTCTATCAATATCCCCCACCACCAGCCCACATACAATATCCCCTCCATGTTTCCCTTGGTCACGCACCTCACCACCTTCTAAAATAAACACCAGCAAGAAAGTAAAAGTGTAACTCCTATCACAGGGTCAGGTGTTCCCTCTTTTACAATCAGGGACACGTGTACGCTGCCACTATACTAACGCCAATATAACCTACAACACCGCCATATGAAAACCACATAGTGGTTCACATTACAGCGAATACAGCACTGATCCAATATAGAAGTAAAATAAACCCCTGACATACAGGGACTCACTGGAGACGTCTTATCTGATCAGTCATTCATTTTCCTTTTTCTTCTTCATCCGTTCCACACCTCCATGATGACTAGTCCCAGCCACCACTCATCCCTGCAGAAATTACACACAAATATCTTAGAATCCTCACTTTTCCAGCATCTCTTTACTTATTCCCACCTCTGTACAAACTTCCCAGGGGTGGGAGAATGGGTACAAGCCATAATTTAGAGGCCTGGTATCCTAAGGGGTTGGAGGGTGGGGAGAGGACTAACCCTCTGGAGATAATGCTATAGCTATGGGCTGCTGCCCTATCAATTATATTACCAGGTAGGTAGGCAAATCTGCAAGGCCCCAGGTAACTAGATAGGACCTATTTAGGTAGGTAGAACCCCGCTGGATAAGTTGGTAGGCCAGCCCCAGGTAGGTTGGTGGGTGCCTAGCTACGGGTGGGTAGGTAAATAGCCCCCAGGTAGATAAGCAGGCTACAGTTAGGCAAGTTAATAGGCTATAGTTAGGTTGGTGGACCCCAGTTAGTTAGGCTGTAGGTAGGTGTTGGTGAGTCCCAGTTAGTTAGGCTGCAGGTTGGTGGTTGCCCCCAGTTAGGTAAGCTGTAGGTAGTTAGGGCCCCCTTTATATAGGCTGCAAGCAGTTAGGGACCCCCTTTAGGTAGTATACAGGCAGTTAGGGCTTCTCTTTAAGTAGTATAGACAGTTGGGGCTTCCCTTTAAGTAGTATACAGACAGTTAGGGCTTCCCTTTAAGTAGTATACAGACAGTTAGGGCCCCCCTAAGTTTTTATAAAGACAGTTAGGGCATACAGGCAGTTAGGGCTTCCCTTTAGGTAGTATACAAGCAGTTAGGGCCTCATTTAGGTAGTATACAGGCAGTTAGGGTCCCCCTTTAGGTAGCATACAGGCAGTTAGGGGTCTCCTTTAGGTAGTATACAGGTAGTTAGGGGCCTCCTTTAGCTAGTGTACAGGAAGTCAGGGCTCCCTTTAGCTAGTGTGCAGGTAGTTAGAGCCCCCTTTAATTTGTAGGTAGTTCGGGCCCCCTTTATTTTGTAGGCGGTTAGGGCCCCCTTTATTTTGTACGTAGTTAGGGCTATCTTTATTCTTTTTGCTGTCAGCGCCCTTTTTATTCTGTAGGCAGTTAGGGCTCCCTTTATTTTGTAGGGAGTCAAGGCCCCCTTTAGTTTTCAGGTAGTAAGGGCCCCTTTAGGTAGTTAAAAAAACAAAAACAAACAACAACTCACCTTTCTCCCGCTCCCGGACGCTTCAAGCGGCACCCTACGTAGGCGGCGTGATGTGATGTCACCGCGCCGCCTACGTCACCAGTAGAAGCCAGCACCTGGCAGGCTTAAGGCCTAACGCCTTAGGCCTGCCAGTGTGTACAGCGGAGCAGGGCACTAGCGGCGATCTGCTCCGCTGACACCACGCATTAGTCCCCGACTCCCGGGCCCTGTCTCTAAGCGCTCGGGACACAGGGCCCGGGCGATCAGTGACGGGATGCAGCGGCACTGCCTCAGGGGCCCATCCGTTGGGCCAGGCCGAGCACCGCTGTGTCATGAGGAATAAGGGGGCCTGCTTGCAGCGGTTCCCCTTATTTCACCGTGCCCCGTACGGCAGCCCTGGAGGGGCCACATGTGGAATATTGTACAGTCATAGCCGTGCTGGCGGGTGCAGAGGAGTTTTGGGCGCCAGTGTATAAGGAAGACATAACTGAGCTGGCAGGTGCAGAGGAAAGCGACCAAGTTGGTTAAGGTAATGGGCGGATTTTAAATTTGTGGTTATTCAATTTGTAAAAAAACATGGCTATGGGTGATTTCATTATCATGTACATTATCATGTGAAAGGATACTACACAGATCTCTCTATTGACTTTTTTTTATACCTAGAGTCCACCTCTATGTCTAAAGGAAAGAAGGTTTCATCATCATCGAGGGGAATTCTTTAGGGCAGCGAGACTATGAAACTAGTTCAAGAAAAATAGCCTAGATGTCTTAGTGAAAAAATATATTACAGGTTATGATTACTGAATGTTGAAGGGTTGTTGATCTAGGAATTGAATTGCAAGATTTGGAGTCAGAAAATTGTTTTTCCTCTAGTGCTGAGCTACTGGCATCCACCTCAGTTATTTGCCTCTCTCTGGATCAACACCATAGGGTTAAACACTGGCATCAATGTACCTGTGTCGATTTTTGTTCACAACCTTAATGAATTATTTACATTTTTACACAAAATGATCCTTTGTGACAATAACCATGTGTAAACAGACAACCAATTGATATTTTTTCACGTTCCACACTATTTCATGTGTTCACTATTAAGGTGTTTGTATCAATTAGAACTGCATTTTGTAGAATTAGAGCCTTAGAACGTGTTCATAATACAATTCAAGTTGTGAAGTGCAGTAATAGAGCATCCATAGGAGTCATTACTGTATAACAAAGGTAGACTCTTACCTTGCTTTGGATGTTTTATGATGTAACTATTCTAAGCTTTCCTTCTACGGAAGATTTCCATAATACAGCACCATAGAGAGGATAGTATATGGTGGCATACAAAGTGTCTACTGCTCTGTAATAGAACACAGAGCGTCCATACAGCCGCCTGCATACAACACTGCCCTAGCTTGTTTCACAGAAGTTTAGTTAGTATCTTGCAACCATTTTCTCAGGAGAAATAAAAAGTTCCTTTTTTTGGTTTAGGTTTAGAACCTACTTTGAGTTTGGCCTTTAAATATCAGACAAACAAATCTGCACAGCATTAAAGGGGTTGTCTCACTACAAGGATTGCTTTTTATGTTAAAGACCTTACAAAAACAAGTCACTTTGCAATATATGTCCATTAACCGTATCCTACCTATTCTGAGATCTCTTGTATACGCTGCATCAGCTCCTCAGGTCGCTATAGCTACAGACCTGTTTGATCTATCCTGATAGGCTGTCAGCACTGGTTGCTATAGCTACAGACCTGGCTTCTACTGCAGCCTAGTGGAAGCCAGTAAACACGCCCCTGGATTCAAAGTGAAACCAAGAAAACAGGACTGAGGTACAGTGAATTAATGTAGTGAGACAACCCCTTTAAATACGGCCACTGCACAACCTAGAGTTCTGATAATTGCCTCAAGCCTCACAGATCTAACAGCAAAGTGGTCCACTTGCTAAAGAAAGCATTTACCTATGCATGTACTGGATGTAGGGGAGAAAGGATGACCTGCTGGGTTAGTGTTACCTCCAGGAACCCAAGGAAGAAGGCATAGCTAACCTGTCACCACCATGCACCCTCTTCATTGTTTACCTATAGATACAGCAGCTTATTTAATTGACGTTTGGCTGCCGGCACAGGGCATAAAACGTTTAATTCAAAGACTACAACCTAAACTGTTTCAAGGTCACTTGCTAACCAGGCACCAAACAATCTACAGTCAAAATGCAGATCTGGTACAGATCTTAAATGCTCGATACTAAACCATCATCTTCCTAATACTGTTAATGCTTACATCGGGTTCACACTGCGCTGTTGAAGTTGCACACTTGCGTGTAATTTCAACAGCACAAATGAGGAGTAACAACCAAAGGCACATCTTTGCCTGCTACACTTTACTATTTGCCGGTGCATATACACCTGAAAAGCATGTCACTTCTCAGACACTGGTTAAATGCCAATGGGAAAATACATGGCGTATGATTGATGCTGCATATTTTATATCGATGTCCGACATCTGTATTGAAGGTGGTTTGGAATGTTTTTTGGCACAATTATACCCGAAATACACACAAAAATATGGTCCAGAAAACGCTGTGTGAACATTCCCCTAGGGTATCAAAGTCTCACAAAGGTGGAAATCCACACCTGGTGAATGTGTTGCATGAGGAAAGTCAGGCTGTCCTTACAGCTGAATTTTAGTTATTCAATGAGTGTTGGGCAGAAGCTCATTTACGATTCCGTTATGGCCACTTGTTAAATTACTGAAGCCTCCCGTCATCTTCTCCTTTATAGGTCAAAAATGAGGTGTTTGCCATGCAACCACCTCAAACTGACTATGCTGTGCAGCCTGAACTCCTTTAGAGAGGGGTGGTTATATGCTAGATTATGTATAGAGGCCCCTGGGCTTGTTCGCATGGCACAAACTATACTGTGCCTTCTGAGACATGGCAGCTAGTAATCTGTTCCCAGTATTTGTGTTTAGCCCTCAGGCTATGTTCACATGGCTTAAAATGGGACGTAATTACGTCCCTAAATACGCCTAAAATAATGGTCAGGGGATATTCAATTGATTGCAATGTAAAATACGTCTCCTTGATCACACAAGGCATATTTACATGTCGTAATTACGCTGCGTTTTCACAGCGTAATTACGATCGCAAAATCAAGTCCCCTGTCAATTATTGAGCCATATTTGCGACATAATTACGTCTTCTATCCCCATAGAAAATAATGGGGAACGTATTTACGTCATGAAAATCAGTGCCACACTTTTGTGACGCGTATTTGCAGCGTAATTACGTTGCAAATATGTTCAGAGGGTCAAATAGAGTTCACAGTCTCTAGCCAAGACTGTCTGGTTTTGTATAAATTTTTGGGGAGGGACTATGCTTGAATCTGATTTTTGCAGATAATATTCAGAATTAAGCCAGTGTCATGAACATAAGAGGCAAGCAGCAGAATGACCAGCAGCATGTCCCGGGGAATTGCGCCATACCAACGCATGCGGATAGATGTGGGTGCCCTCATATCGGAGGTAAGTTTTAATGCAGTGGCTATGTTCACATGGCATAAATGTAGGGTGTACAGTACACCCGCAATTATATCATGTTGAGCTTTTGTGCATGGAGGAGGGGAGAGGGGGCTAGCAGGCCACATTTTCATGCTATGTTTGCAATTTAGCTGAATTGTATGTGTAGTAGAACATGTATGTAGAAGCAGATTTCTAAATGTTAATGATTATTTAGTAAGTGACATGTGTCTACTGTGATTACATAAAAGTGTTATGAAATGTTTTTAATTAATGTAATTAAATATGAACTGTATGTAATGTGCATGTTAAGTAGTGACATATTTACTTTAGGATTTTTTAGAAATGTGGATGTCATTTTTATACTGTGCATTCTGCCATATGCTTGTTGTTTGCATTGTCATTACTTTTTTGTAAATAACAAGCATATTGGACCTCTACTTTATGTGCATGTAATTTTTTCTATACATGAAAATGCATGTAATTTTAGTACCCTAACATCAAAATATATTGCATTACCTGCAGTTAAATTTGCATATATCTGCTTGATGCTGCTGGTAATGCAATATGGTTTGAAAAATGTAGAAAAAAAAAGTAAAACAAATATACTGCAGCATGTTTTTAAATTGTAAATTGATTTATATTTTTTTCAGGTTATGATAATTGCAAATATTTTAACATTTGCATTGCACCACAAATCACGAACTTGGTTAGTGCTGTGGGTATGTTCCCACGGCCTCTTTGGTCCATGTGAAAATATTTTAAATTAATATGTAAATGCAAATTACATATGCTATTAAAACATAACAATTATTCTCACGGACCAAAGACGCCGTGGGAACATACACACAGCACAAGTCAAATTTTAGCAATGTGTCGTTACTGCTAAGCAGTTTTATACAAACGACTTTTTCAAAATTAATTCAATTTTATCGTTATAAAAATTCATCAGTATATTGAATATATTTTTTTTAAAATGGTGGAGAAGACCGCAACAGCTGGAGTTGGCAGGATCTTCAATATCTTAAAAGAAAAATATGGGTGCTGATGGTTCACTTTGAAAAATACTGTGTTTATTGGTTGCCTAGCAGAAATACGCGACTGAATTACGGATGTAAATACGCGTGCAATAATTACATCCCCGAAGCATTTTCAGTCCGTAATTCCGGGAGCAGCACCGAACGTACTATGGACGTATTTTATGGACGTAATCACGCGCGTAATTATGTCCCATGTTAAGCCGTGTGAACATAGCCTCAGAGGTTGTATTTACTATTACATTTTCTGTAGCCCTAGTTATCTAGGGCTGTTAATTCTGAAGTTCTCTCTTGGCATCTCTGGCTCAGAGTGCTGTGTTTGGATCCAGGTTAGTTGTAGCTTAGGGATATTTTCCTGCGACTGAATAGGGGCAGTGGTGTCTGGTTTTTCAGACTGGGTTAGGGATAAAGATTCAGGAATAGTTAGGATTAGTTATTTTTCACTGTCCTGCTATGGATTGAGGTCCTTCACGGTGTCATCCTCACCCATGTATCTGCCATTATCTGTCTTTTTGTCCTACAATTGCATTTTCTATGGAGATTGTGTTTTCTGATACAAGGTCACATACTTCCTGCATGTAACTGCTTGGCTGACCATCACTTTCCAACCAGCAGTATTACACCACCATTACAACTGGAAATGCAGCCATATTTACCAGCATGTTCTATCAATTTCTGAGCAGCCACAACTGACAACCAATACAGCAGCATGTCCTGTAAAGAAAACTCAGGAAATGTATCATTGCTTTGATTTTGTAATCAATGTAAGCTTATTACAGATAAATATAATAAATGTAAGCTCAAGATTCAGATGAGTCTTTTCTTTATTAAGGGCTTGTTGGTGAAAAATAGAACGTCAAGACAAATGGAATCACATAAGAGCGCTAGAGACCAGCTAGTGTCACATGGCGGTATGGAAATGTCAGGATCATTAAACATGTTTATAGTGAGGTAGCAGACATGTTAGGAGGCGGCCAGTTACACGCGCTAGCATCTCAGTGAAACAGTGCTTAACACAGAAGGAGAAGCTGCTCTAAGGCAGTCAGCAGTTTGGTCTTCGATTAATTTGCAAATGTAGATTTTACAGCTTCCACAATGCATTTTGCACTGATGCCGAACACTTCCAGCAGCTCTGTAGGTTTCCCACTACGTGGTACACCCTTGACTGCAAGGCTCTGAACAATGAATCCTGGTTCTCCTGCAACAGCTGCGGCCACAGCATCCCCTATACCACCTAGAATAAAACGAGAGGTTACTGGATTAAAAGAGTTCGAGCCACCAGTGGCCCTCTGCCACCACATGTCATGCCAAGACGATACCACACAATATCCACTGTACAGGATTTACATGGTAAATTATATTGGAAGCCACTTCAAATACATTCAGTGTAACCTTATAAGGACTTAGGTGGCACAAGTAGTTTTCTATTGCACCTTTTTTGGAAAAACTGAGGGAACCCAACCCCTCCCCCCTCATCTGTTGATAGTGTAGTCTCTTGCTTGCAGCACATGCCAATAATGGTGCTCCCCCCACACCATCATGGCAAGTTGGGTCATGGGAACTATGTAAATCCCCACTACATACCATCAAGGTGCAGGAATAGGTTGAAGATATCTGCAACTGCCATTGATAAACCCAGTGCTGTTCTCAGGATGGGACCACCATATAGTGTCTTAAATGTAATAGAAGTCACTGATCTTCTAAACTATATTAATAAGGGTCATAGTTGGATTTCTGTGCAAGGGCTTTCCATGGACCAATTACCAACCAAGTCACAGATTACAAGAAAAGCATCACGTTTGTGCTCCAGTGTATGCAAAGTGAAAAATAAAGGCTGTGCAAGTAGACAAAATTAAAACTTTGTTTGGCGCCTACATTTCATGTTTCTTTGGTATTTGCTATAAACAACCTGTAGTTCAATCTTACTCCCTTACAAACAGTGTTGGTTTGTAATCCATTACTATAGGGAAACAGGTCTGCCTTCAGGTCAGGTCTTATGCAGACCTCTGAATCATCAGGTTACCACAGATTCAACTAACACCAGCCATGTGGCAGAGGAGATGGAACATCACATGTGTTCCATCAGATGGGCAGGAATTTGTGTCATCTGTTGCAGCTCAATAAGGTGATCTACAGATGAGGAACCCTGTCCTTTTCTATGAGAGGTTCATATGCTACATTGGAGGGAGAAAGAAAAAAAAAAAACCTCTGATGGATTCTGTAAAGGCAATATGCTTACTAATCTTTTGTACTACATGTCAGAATAAAGTTATTATATGAGCAAATTAATTTTGGTTATAAAGATTTTCTATTATGTGTATTTATACCTAGTAGCAACACGTAGTCTGTTTATTAACAATGGTCCTAATGGGGGTGGGGGCCAGGGGCTGATGTTTTCTCCTTGCTTTTAATTTTTTTGAGCAACAAGATATTTGGAATATGAATATGCATGGTCTGGTCTTGTTTTTCCATGCATTTTTTGGTACCAATTTCCCACTACATGCAAACAGATAGACCGTACAAAGACCAACTCGCCATTTTCTAGGCATTTGCATTTACCTTCTTTGTAGTGGTCTTCCACAGTAATTATATGTCCACCAGTTGCTCTACCACTTGAAATAATGGTTGCCGCATCCAGAGGTTTAATGGTAAATGGATCAATCACACGGATGTTAATGCCTTAAGAAACCAGAACAGGGTGGTCAGGCAAAAAGGTAAGTTACACAAAAACACATTAACATACAATGGTGGTTCTTCAGCTGTTAGAAGACGCTGGGAATTGCAGCTTTCCCAAATGCCATGCACATACAAGATACTCAAATCAACTGTATACATCAGTATGACCCAAGATGTCAGCTCTAGGGGCAGTTATGTACTGACAAGATCACTAATGGCTTTACAACTTTGTCCTGTTAGTCAATTATAAAATGAACATACTATACCTAGACCTGTACCAGGAAACTTAAGAGCTGGGATCATCTTCAGACTAGGCTGGCTAAGTATTGGCAGGCATGTTGAGGACTGCATATAGAGCCATTAGGGGTTCAAATATTGCAGCATGGATTAAAAAGGACCTCTGTTCTCCTTGCACCCATTGTAGCAAAAAGTTGTATTACTATAAAATAAAGGTGTGCCACCATTGAGAAGCTACATTGACAACTGGGCATTTAGTCTTTAGGGCATGTCCAGTTGTCAGCAGTCACACCCATTTGGCAATTTAGTCTTCCATTTCCTGGAAAATTATATTAAATGGCTACAACTTTAGGTTTGTTCTTTCATAGAGATAACCAGTTTATAACCAAGACACAAGTGTCAGGGGAGCAGCTTGGTTTTCCATGTACCCCTCTAGCCAGTTACTGGCTATAACTAGTGAAGTCAGTATGGCTTACTAGACCCCTCATGTCAAAGCTAGGAACTTCACCTTGTTTGGAGAGCTGATCTGCAGCCTCCAGAGCTTCATGCAACGTGACGCCAGCACCAATAACTGTGACCCTGTCTGCATCACTTTGACGTACAACCTGTATAAAGGGAGAAAAACAACAAGTTAGACCTTCCAGACAAAATCCTCTGACAACGAGAGAAATACTCCAGACTGTACCTTGGCGTGACCAATCTCAAACTTTTCTTCTGGGGAGTAGATTATTGCAGTGTCTGGCCGACTGGTACGAATAAAACAGATGCCCTACAATGTAAAGTGACAGGTCAGCATATTGCTCTGCCATTGACTATCACACGTCAATCTGTTGCCTCTTCCCTACGAGCTAGGGAAGAGACAAGCAACAAACTTACTGGAGTATTAGCGGCTAAAGCAACTGCATATTCTGTGGAAACACCATCACTGGGGTAGAAGATTGTGCAAGATGGAATGGCACGGAACATGGCAAGATCTTCTAAAGCCATCTGAGAGGGACCATCCTCACCTGGAAGGCAGCAAATAACACCAGTCTGACATGTCTGATTTACATATGGCTCAAGAAGACATTGACTTCTAGATCTGAAAGCAGCAATTGCTTGCTCAGAAGAGTTACCGTAGATTTACATAGGTTATAGTATTTATATACACAGCACTACAAGACATAGTACAAACCAAAACAGCCACTCACCAATAGAAACTCCACAGTGGGAGCCACATAAATTCACATTAGATTGAGAAATTGCCCCCATGCGAATTTGATCATAGGCCCTACTGAGGAAAGCTGCGAAAGTGCTGGCAAAAGCCACAGTACGATTGCGGGTGGCACAGCCCATAGCCACACTCACCTGTAAGATAAAAAAAAAGTTACATCATGGCAATGCCCAGTCAAATACCGACTAGTAAGAGACAGACCAGCCTTATTCACAGCTATAAACATTTATAACATTGTCCCATTCCAATAGGTCTTCACTCTGCAGCAGTGTTTTAAAGGGGTTTTGCCACAATCTCTTTTAATACCTCCTGCAGCCAGCTCTTCAGCTGTGTGTGATGTTTGAATTGCTTATCATGTGACTAAGCAGGATGACCTCACTAGGCCTTTCTGCTCTTTAGGAAAAGAAAGGTCTGTTTATGTATAAACCTGCAAGTAGCTCAGAGGTAAAGCTTTTACCTCAGCACAAGGATCCTAGGTTCAAACCCCTGCAGGAGCCAAACCTGTGGATTTTTTTTCTCTATCAATGCACATACCTGATTGAGTTTCTTTTAAAAAATTTATTTATTTATTTGCACTGTTCAACTAACTTACTAAGGAGTTCAGAGGACAGGAGTATGACGACAGCACCTGGGGTTTGAACACTCAGTAGCTGCCCGAGAGGAGAGGTGATGTCTGACCAGAATCGAGGAGCTCTCAGTCCTGGTTGTATCCTCTGGAGACAAGCTGTCAACAATTGATCCCTAAAGGAGCAGCTAACACAAACGGTGCAGAATTTTTAATAATGATGAATGGTGAATGTTTTTGGTTTGCAAGTTTCCCACATCAATTTTACTTTGTGGCAAAACCCCTTTAAGGAGCAATCCCCCTCCCAGTTACTAAACCAAGTACCCTCAAGACTAAACATACAAGTTGTGCAGCATAGGACTATAAAGTGCCCTTGAGGCAGGTTGCCAAGATGTAGCCTTGCCCTGTGCCTCTGCTCCATATAGTTAGTGGCCATGTAGCCCAACAAGAACTGAAGGGGTATCACTGTCATTTAGCCCTAGCAATATGCAACAATTGCAGCTCTCCTGCCACCCCCTCCCCATCCATACAAGCTGTGTATCCTAATACACATCTAAGAGAACGCTTGACCCACTCAAGTCAGCTTACCATGTTCTGTTCAGCAATGAAGCACTCAATAAAACGGTCAGGATGTTCCTTCTTGAAGATGTCAGAGAAAGTGGAATTTTTGGTGTCACCATCAAGGGCAACAACCCTGCTGTTTGCACTGCCAAGTTTAGCAAGCGCCAATCCATATGCTTTACGGGTTGCAATCTGCAAAAAGTAACCCCAGAACACACTGCATATTAGGGAGAAGTTGGTGTACAGAGTAGTTTGAGTTTACATTACACATCTGCTTTTCATACCTTGTCACCGACTTTGTAGCTTGGTGGGGATTGCATTGTAATGTCAGCAATGCTAACCTTTGGAGCATCTCTTACTGGAGCTGCAGGGGTCAGGGTCTTATTGGTTTGAATCTGACCCTGGATCTCATTAATGATTGATTCCACTTTGTCCTTAGGCATTGGCTTCCCATGCCAGTTATCTTCATTTTCGACACCTTGATAAGAAATTTTTTTTTACAGTTACTTACAAGAAGCGTGTCCCACCTGAATGAATGGTCCAGTAAGGCTAGGTTCACATGGCTTGAAATGGGACGTATCTCGCCCCATATTTCATGCCATACTGCATTAAATACGTCCCAGTCATTATGGTAGTCCACAGTTCAGAGAACTATGGATTCCGTCTCCTCTCCCTGCTCGCACAATACGCCGAGCAGGGAGAGAAGCGACATGTCAATTATTCATGGCGTATACGCGCCATGAATAATGAATGTCTATGGGGCCAGCGGGCTGCCGGCTCCACCACCCAGCCCCCGAGCGCACGCCATGATTGCGGGCAAAATACGTCCCGCAATTATTGCCGTGTGAACATAGCCTAACTATTACATCATGGGTAATAATTCTTAAAGAGGTATTCCCAGCATAGATGTAGGATATGCCATCAATGTCCGGTGCTAGTCCTAGAGGTGGGACCTGCACATATCTGAGAACGAGCCCTGAAATAGGTCCATTTTGATCATAGGTGGCCAGGACTCCACCATAGAAATTGACAGGAAAGGTTTCAGCATTTGAGACAGGTGTGGATTCCAGAGGTGGGACCTGCACATATCTGGCACTAACAGCATATACTATCAATATGCCAAAGTCTTTGGTGAGAAAGCCCTTTAGCGCAAGCCAAAGGTTCCCCCTACCTGCAAACAGCAACTATACTGCCACAAGTAGGAGACAACTTAGTTGGGTACTGTCACATTTATCCATTCAGAGAAGAGAAGATGTAGACATGGGGAAGGGGGGAGAAAGAGACCAGACACCATCTTTAAAGGAAGCAGCACCCTACTCTGTTTTGGGACCATATTAAGGCACTGCTTCTCCACTTCAAAGTGGCTGGGATTTACTAAGCCTGCACACAGCAGCTGGCTCTCACCCTTACTTCAGGGTACTTACCAGAAATGCCTTTTCCCTTGTAAGTATTAGCAATGATAGCAGTGGGTTTATCCTTAACATTGGCAGCCTGCCATAGGGCACAGCACAGCTCTTCCACATCATGACCATCTACAACATAGGTGTTCCACCTGCAGAGGTATCAGGTGGTTACGAGATGCAGATTCCACAATGTAACATTGCCATATCAAGTACAGACCTGCACAAAAGGAATTTGTTTGAAGGTAAACTCACCCGAAGGCTTCACATCTCTTCCTGTAGATGTCAGTCTGATGCTGAAGAGGAGCTGCCTCGCTCTGCCCCAGACGATTAACATCAATAATAGCCACCAGATTATCTAGATGGTAATGAGATGCAAAAGCCATGGCTTCCCACACAGCTCCTTCAGAGGATTCTCCATCACCCAGCAGACAGTACACCCGATAACTGAGGAGAAGAAAAGATGCATGACCATCCACAATAGAAAGGAGAGGACGGGATTTACTATAGCCAACGGAGAACTCTTACCTAGCTTTGTCAAAGTATTTCCCAGTGTATGCCATGCCACATGATGCCCCCAGACCTTGTCCTAGTGATCCGGTGGCAACATCCACAAATGGCAGTTTCTGTTAAAGAAATAACTTATCAATACAACGGCATAAAGTCAGATCCATGCAAAAACCAAACTAGCCAGGTCATCTCTAGACAGCTATACCTAACCATGGTTTTGGGGTATGCGCAGAAGCAGCTAACATGTATAGCCATGTGTTGCAGCAGCAAGTTCACTACTGTAAAATTTAGAGGTGGCCTAGTTTTATGCTTATATTTACAGAATATAAAACTAGTCAAGTTTAGTGTAGTAAACTGCTATGCACGACTCCTGTGTAATGCAACCATAAAAATCACTTAGACACTTAGTGTGGGGATTTTTTTTTTCCTTCGACTGGCTCCAGTCTAACAGGTGATTGTTAGTTTATTGGAGGAGTAGAACATGTACTCTCCTTGAAACACATGCCCCAGGTTTGCCAGAGCAAAAAAAAAAAAAAAAAAGTAAGAAAGTGGATCAAGAACAGAGGAGCCGCCATACCATGCCAACAGCCAATAACGAACCTTCGCCATAAAGCAAGATTACTTTGAGGCAAGCTCCAAGCCGGGGATATAGCCATGGTTGTGCAGAGCTGTTTGGGTTCAGAATACAGCAGAGCACACTTGGCTATATTTGGAACTGCCATAGAAAATACTGACAAGAACTGCACAAGTGCAGCCCTCTCCCCATGCTGAGGCTGGCTTGTAGTGGGCACCAAGGGGTTTTGCTTCATGACAACCACTTTAAGTGCATTATTATAGTTTATTCAATTTAGTGGATAAGTTGTATAGAGCATAAGTAAAGCTGCTCCATGGAAAACAGTGGTCAGTTCTTCCATAGCATCTTACGGTAGATGCTCAGCCAATGCTGATAAAACTCATCTTGAAAGTGCTGGTGTGAACAAACAAGGAACCAAGGTGCCTTGTAAGGCCATGTCCCCACGGCACGGGTTTTCGGCCGGTTTTTCAGCCCGCCTGAAAAACCGGCCGAAAATGAGCACAATTGTGCTCTATGGAAAACCCATGCAGCAGTCCCCACTGCACGGGTTTTCCGCCTGGCGGTTTTGCAGCCGGCGGACCGGCAACAAAACAGATTAAGCACCATCTTCCATCCGGTTTCCAAACAGAAGATGTGCTTCTCAATGGGAGGGCTGTTCTCCGCTCATCGGAGAAAAGCCGTCCCCCCCCGCGGCCTTGGGGACGGGCGCAAAACAGGACAAATACCGGCCGGCAAACTGGCTGGTATTTGTGCCATGGGGATGCGCCCTAAAGATATGCTAACTGAATTGGCATGGATGGGGAAAATAAATGAAGTGAAACCCAAGTGGGATCCTCAACCCATTGCTTTCAATGGAAATCATGACAATTCAAATTTGAAATTCACAGTGAGTGTGATTAAAAAAAAAAAAAAAAAAAAAAAAAGGAAAGATGTCAATTGGTCCATTGATAAGGAACCAATTCAGGTCAAAGATTACCACTGCAAAACAATAACCCATGGTAAAAGTCAGAATATGGATTTCTTTGTCACTCAGCCTATGATTTGCTTTTGGATTTCCAGTGCACATTAAGTGAATAAAGATGGGTAATGGATTCTACACCACAAGGAGAAAGACCAGGTAGGTGCATCCAATGGGGACTTAAGAGCAAGAACCCTAGCTCCATGCACAGGAGACTAGGCATGCATATAAACACTACAGCCCCCATTCTTTTAGTCCTGTGCTTCATACTATTTGCACAAGCTCAGTCTATGTCTTTCTGGCTGCAACTGGTTTAATTCCTACAGTATAATTCTCCTATTAACATTTCTCAGTTTAAGTCCAGATGAAAGCAGTAAAGCAATTCATCTGCAAAGCTACTTAACTTTGTGCATTTTCTTCTTTCATACACAGAAGTATATGACAGCAGCTCTGATCACTGGTCTAGCTGGAACTCCAGAGCATTTCTAGATCAGTAATGCAATTTAATTCTTTAATGATCACCCACCGCCTTGACAGCAGGGGATCACGTTCTGTCACCAGTAACGCCAAGACACTTGCAGTTCCAGAAAGTGCACTAGGAATGGAGCTGTAGTTACCAGCTCTTTCCTAGAGTGGTGTCTGTTCATGGCAGGGACCAGAGAAAGCCTCCGATCCCCACCATCCAACCCTTTGATAGGCCCAGTCCATGACCACAGCATAATCAAAAAGGAGATTCTCTTGCTCCAATGGGTCACCAATATTCAAAATTGGTGATGGAGCCTGGGAAATATATATGCAGTCAGCCCTGGGGACCGAGAGTAGCGCAAGAGCTGTTTGACTGCAGGAGCACAGGAAGGCAAAAACCTGAAGAATTTAGCTGCTCATTAAGAGTAACATTTGAGGTTCCGGTAGAAAAGAAAACTGTTATGTGTTTAAGGGGAACATATGAAGGCCATCTCCTCATGTAATAAAAAGCACTGAACACGTGAACTTAATCATTTCATCCGCTTAGCACAGGATTCATATATTCGCTTTAAAAAATCCTTTTCTTTATTTTCAAAATATAGTATAAAGTCCTTCCAAATGCTTCATCACATCACCTATTTGGGCTTCCAATATATCATAAGTTCAGGACATTCTTTGTTTGCAGAGTCCTTGTTTGGCCGATATAGCTGCCTGAGTGCTTATCGTGGTAGCCGTTTACCAGCAGCAGCAAGTCTACCACGTTTTGGATCTACTGGAAGCCCAAATAGGTGATGCGATTAAGCATTTGGAAGGACTTTATTCTATATTTTAATCTGTTGAAAACAAAGAAAAGGATTTTTTAAAGCGAATATATGAATCCTGTGCTAAGCGGATGAAACAATTAAATTCAAGCGTGTGCAGCAGTGCGATTTATTAGGTGTTGGAGAGGGGAGCTCCACTTTACTGCTGTTAAAGTGCTTTTGAAATATAAATGTGCGTTTGACTTTGTTTAATGCTGCCATGTACCAGCTGTGTCAAGACAAGATTAACGCAGGCACATCTGTGCAAGCAACCAGTACAACACAATGCTGCCAGTCAGCAGTGCATGCGCCAGCCCTGGATGAAGTATTGTTCCAGGTATGTACCGGTGTAGGATGTCCTTCCAGGTCACAGTCAATCTTCCTCAGGTTGAGAAGCTCAGACTCCTTGATGTAACCAGCTTCTGCCCACGCTGCATACAAGATGGGTGCAGCATGACCCTGTTAACAGAGGATTAGAATCTGGTCGGTTAGTAGTCCCCATTACAGGCACTTATGTAGGAGTACTGGCCATCATTACTTATACAAACAGAAGTGCAGCCTAACAGGCTACTGTGCTTCAAACTAAAGCCCAGGCCCAAGCAGTGGTACCAAGTACAGCCAGGGTTGTGTGCACCCCCCAGTTTAAACAGTAAGGAGGACCCAGTACACAAGGCAAAAAAAAAAAAAAAAAAATCCTTCCTTTCAGGATTGCAAGGTTCTAAAGGCCACATGTATGAAGATGGTCTAGGTCTAAAATTCACTTTGTTGCCAATAGCAACCAGAGCACCCCCTATGACTTCATATAGCGCGCTGGAAAAATTAAAAGGGGAATCCGATTGGTTGCTTTGGGCAACAGTGAATTTTAGACCTAGACAGTTTTCATACATGTGGCCTTAAGTGTACAACATCATATACAGTGCAGGGATGAACATGATGTCTGGTAAAAATTGTAGGGCCCCTGCTCACAACTGACAGGAGCCCTAAAGGTGACTTCTCTGCACCAATCAGAATTGCTGGTATAATCCCTATGGCACGCTGTGAATCTGAAGTATAGTACCCCATTAAAGAGTCCCTGTCTGGTTTAGGAAATCCTTGTGTAAGAATCCTGGAGCATCTTCTCTGATACCTCTGCTATTCCTCCTAGAAATGGAGGATTGAATCTGTCAGATGGGTGTTAAGATTCCGGTTTTTCAAGAGGTGTGTCGTACACGGTCAGCACTGATTGGACAGTGTTAGGGTATGTTCCCACAGCTTATTTTGGAGCACATTTTGCCACGTCTTGAGCGTACTGCGCTCTAATATGAGCGAAATGCGCCCCAGAGAACTAGGGATTACACCTCCTCCCCCTGATCGCATTGTATGAGCGGGGAGATAATTGACATGTCATTTATTCACAGCGCTTACGCAAGTAATGATAGTCTATGGGGCCGCCTCCCGTGTTGCGGGAGTACGCACTGATCAGTGTGACTCCGAACACCCGGTGTAATTGCAGGGCATACAGTATGCCCCACAATTAAGCTGTGTGAACTTACCCTTAGACTGCAGGGACACATCCCCCAACCGATATCTGACATGAGTAATGAATTTCTAAGAGGAACCACAGATTGCAGGGTACACCAGTATTTACTAAAAGACACCGGTTCGAGAAGTTACCACAGGAAGCTAGAAAGCCATTCTACAGCTTTTTATTTTCCTATGAAAACCATTTAAGAGTGAACAATCCTGCAATAGAAAGTGTGGCTGTAGTAATATAAAGGTTACCAGCTCCTAAACCCCCCAGAAAACTGGCAAGTCGGGCACCTGATGCGACAGCACCAGCCCCGTACCAAGCCTTGTCAGCAGAAGACCAGAATCTGGCATGGCCGACCTTACCTTTGACAGAACAAAGCGGTCATTGTTGTAGTTGCCAGGATCAGCTGCATCATATTTCATGGTGTTGAAGAAGAGGACAGACACGATTTCAGCAGCACTGCAGCAGGATGTGGGATGCCTGTCACAAGGAGCACAACATGTTACAGTTCATATACAAGACAGAACATATGACGCTTTATAGCACGACTTTGATTAAGGGGGAAAAACAGTAAAACCATCTCCTGACCAGTCCTGTATGGACAAGGAGATCACATTGGTGAAGCAGAGCTCTCCAAACCATAAGAGGGAGGGGTGGGATATAGCCTCAGACAGTTACTGACAATCATCAGTGTGAACAGCCCTTTGGAGAAGTCTCTGGACAGTGCCAGAGGGGTTTAAGGAACCTGTCCGCTCTTTCCCACGCTTTTCTTTGTCATAAGACAGGTTCAGTAATATATTTCTAGGAGGAGTAATAGAGGATCATCACTGAGATATAAGAGAAGGCTGTCCAGAGTTAATTTACAGGCACACAAGAATCAGACATGTCAGGGGATGGCCATAGCCTTAAAAGGGGACCGGCAACATCTCCTGACAAAGGATACAGATATGCAAGTGTTCTAAGTTACGGTGAATAAAAAAATGGTCTAATACAGCAAGACCAAGCCTGCAGTCTTCCATTTTTTTTTTTTTTTATAAACATAATTTTATTAAATTTTACAAAGACATAATAACTGTCCAATAGACGAGATGCCACTTGATACAAAGAAATAATATAAGGCACCATTAGTACAAATAAGAAAAGTACTAAGCAATGAAAGTACAAAATAGCACTAATGAAATACTTTGGTATCATAAGGATGAAGCAACAAGACAGCTCCATCTTCACTAAAGAAAGTGAACCAAAAAAATTTAAAAAGTAGACCCCCACCCCCCAAACAAAAAAACCCCAAAACACAGAACAGTGGTACCCATATGCAGATATGTATAAGAGACAATCATACACCTATGTAATCAAGTAAGGTGCAGTCTTCCATTTTCAGCCCTCACCTCTGGAATATGCAGTTTGTGGTGTGGTCCTAGTTTTAAAGGGAATCTGTTGCCAATTTTTTTTTTTACTTATTAAATCAAGCCCCTGATCCATATTATTTAATAATAATAATAATCTTTATTTCTATAGCGCCAACATATTCCGCAGCACTTTACAAATTAGAGGGTGTACATACAGACATTACACATTAAAAGAACTTACAAATGAGACACGAGGTATGAGGACCCTGCTCGCGAGAGCTTACAATCTATTATGGTGTATGGGTGAGACAAAGGGTTAAGAAGTGCTCAGTTTACTATGGTCCAGCCATGTTACATAAATAGGAGGTGGTTTACATAGAAATTGGGTGACCCAGCCACCCTGACAGTACATCTATATACAGATAAGTGCCTGTGAGTGCCCTAGTGTAGGGAGTGACAGGTGTGATAGCAGTTAGGGATCTTGGTAGGCCAGGCTGAGAAGATGTTTTCTCAGGGCCCTCTTAAAACTGTGAGGGTTGTGAATGTGCCTGATCGCCCGCGGTAGCATATTCCATAGGACCGGTGCTGCACGTGTGAAATCTTGGAGACGGGCATGGGAGGTTCGGATGATTGAGGAATGTAGTCTGATATCATCAGCAGAGCGGAGAGCACGGGTAGGGTGGTAGACAGAGATGAGGGAGGAGATGTAGGGAGGAGCAACACTGTGGAGAGCTTTATGGGTGAGAGTGGTGAGTTTATGTTGTATTCTGTACTGGATGGGCAACCAGTGCAGTGACTGACACAGGGTAGAGGCATCAGTATAGCGGCTGGAGAGAAAGACAAGCCTGGCTGCTGCATTCAGAACAGATTGCAGAGGGGAGAGTTGCAGAGAGGGAGACCGATAAGCAAGGAGTTGCAGTAGTCAAGACGAGAGTGAATAAGAGCAACAATGAGGGTTTGAGCTGTTTCCACAGTGAGAAAAGTACGGATTTTGGAGATGTTCTTGAGGTGCAGATGACAGGAGCGGGCAAGGGATTGGATATAAGGGGTGAAGGACAGATTAGAATCTAGTATTACCCCAAGACAGCGGGCCTGCTGCCTAGGAGTTATGGTGGTGCCTCTCAGTCGTTTTTATTTCCCGATTCTAGATTTTTCAATTCAGCCGTCTATATACGATTGTGGGGAAGACATTCTTGCTTTAACAGCAGTCAGAGATACTTCACAGCAACTTCATGCACATAGGTTTCTTAAGACAGATTCTGTCCCATACACTTGTATAGGAGAGTTTTCACTGTGAAGGGAGATGAGAGGGGGAACTGTGACTATCTCCTCTTGTGACTGGTGGATTCTGTGTTAGGCTAGGTTCACACGGCTTATTTGCAGAGCGTAATTACGCCATGTGGCCGGCACCTTGCATTTCCAGCGGCGCTTATATGCTGCTAGTAATTCACATGTCACTTATCTCCCCCCGCGGCGTATTCGCCGAGCAGGGAGAGGAGACGTAATCCATAGTTCTCTATGAGAACTGTGGATTACCGTAATGACTGGGACGGATTCCAGCCGTAATTTGCGCACTCCAGCGCATAATTACGGACTGAAATACGTCTGATTTTAAGCAGTGTGAACATAGCCCTATCTGTATACAATGGTGTCTCCTTTCAGGTTGACCCTGCTTTTACTGATAATGAGCAGACACTGAAAATCGCCCTCTACAGAACAGGAAGTGTCAGACGATTATTAGGTTAGTGGCCAAAGTGAAAACTACAGGACTTAAGAATTTAAAAAAAACATAACCAAAAAGCTGTAAAAAATGTGATTAACAAGTCATTTTTTGATGACACATTCCCTTTAAGTTTCCATGTTGGCATCTTCTTGTCTACAACAATACAAAGCTCAAGTAATTCTACCCCTGCAAATTGCCTTGCGTGTCCGCCATCTACAACCAGTTTAAGCTGCCCTCCTTGGATTCTGCCCCCCTCACCATGCTGGGATAAACCATGCTCAGCTTTCTCCTCCCTACAGGATGGGAACTAGGGGGAAGATTAGAGAGCCCTTAGAAGCTTTGAGACTCCACAGCACCAAGGTGAAGGACAAACTCCAGAGCAGCAAAGTAGTAGGACACTATTAATGAAGTTTAGCTAGAAAGCTGGTTACCGCAACTATATCCTATAGAACTCATCTGTCCTTAAAGGAATACTCCGGGCAAAAAAATAAAATAAAAAAATTAAGTGGGCAGAGGATTGACAGAACTTATGTCATGCCCCAGCCCTAAAGCAGGTTTCCATATTAGCTTCGTCTACAGTGTACCTTTAAGGCCTGGTTCACATCTGTGTCTGAGGTTCCGTGTGGAACCTCTATCAAGAACATGGTAAGTTTCCCCATTACAATCACAGACACTGTGGCAGAAACTTGATGGACCCCATTGTAGTCAATGAAGTCTGGCAGGTGCTGTTAATGACCATTGCAGACCAGGTCTTGTGAACCAGGCTAAATTCAAGTTCTCTTGAAGTGAAGCACCGAAACCTGAGTAATGAGCCCCCCACCCCCCTTGCACCAGTGACAGATGCCGGCAGTCACCCTCAAGTCAGATCTGAGAGAAGCGAAGTCCTCATGCCCCTCGGGTAGATGTCCTAATTATTCAGATGTCCTCCTGATATCTCAGTGGTTGGCTCTGTACAGTTTCCCAACCCCATTCTAATCCACAAGCCAAGGACAATATTTAACTCCATCCTGACCAGGGTATAACAGGCCACATCAGGGGAGACAGTCACCTGCACACAACTGTTAATGGAATTTAAGCAGGTCAGAGGCCTCCTAATCCAACAAGACCCCAATCAGAAGTGGGCAGAGTTCAAGGTTAGAGCCTCCCCCTGTGCCATCAGCTTTCTCCAGGCTATTCCGATTAGCTTAGGATAACAGGAGGTACCCAGAGCTGTGGTCACTAGTTTCAGGGCACAATACAGCTGAAGCATCTGGGGACCCCACCCATTATTAGTGGGCTCCTTCCTATCAGTGCTCATGGATAACAGGATCAGCAGATTATAATAGACTCATAGCAAGATTAGAAGAATGGATAGAAGGTGGCGACTGGATATACCCAGAGCAGTCAATACCCCATACAGCTATAGCCCTCACCTGTTACTAGTTCCCATAGTGCAGGACTACTGCCCTGAGGGCACCACTGATACACCTAGAGAGTGGGCGCAGAAGATTAGGATTCATGCCAGCAGCATTATTGGCTTCCATCTGGCAACACATGAGTGGGCTCCTTTTTGGATCAATGCTCATGACATGGAGTACAGCTCCCCGGGATACAGCAAAGACCAAGGCACCCCCAGCCCAAGTCTCCATTATAGGTAGGACCCTGTGCCGTCTATGCCCCTTATGGGACAAGGGAATATAAAGCTGTGACTACCATGAGCCAACAATAGTGGAGACTTACAAAACCAATGTCACCAGAATAATAGACTACAGGCTCAATGGGCAGTGCTACAAGGAGTGTAAGCTAAGCAACAGATGCAGACCGGTTTATAGCCAGGCAGCACTGAACCGGCCCGTCTCCTGAGCTGATGCACTGCTTCTCCGCATCGTCCCAACCTGCTCCTGGCAGAGAAGCAATGAGGGGGGAGAAATGGACTTGCCCTTTAAGGAGCAGCAGAGCTCTGGGCCATGTGCTCCCTGCTACTTCCTCCAGCAGTGAGAGGCCGTCACATTAGCGGCTGCACCCCCCCCCCCCCCCCCGGCAGGGGGATACATGCCAGTATTATGGAGGTCATCCCCACACTGCCAGGCACAGGGTGCCCAAAGACTGCACATCATGGGCGGCAGTGCCAGGAACCTATGGCAGACACCACGTGCGCAGGAAGCAGCGGGGAACCCCCAAAATAACGGGGCGCTCACCCGGAGTTGGAGGCACATGTTGCCCGGATGGAGTGGATCCTGAGCCGGTTGGCGGCATCTCTCAGGGCCTGCAGCTCCTTGTCCTCGGGTTTCGGGTAGGTGTCCATGATGCAAAGGATGAGCGTCTTCCTCCAACCTGTGCAGAACTCTCAGCCTCACACCACGGGGCGGACTTATACGGGGCCTCCCTCCCCGCCCCTGGAGGAAATGAGCTCAGCTGAGGAGAGGTGGAGGGAACGTGCTCATCCCATCACCCCATGTGTATCCTGTATATACCGAGCTCACCCCATGTGTATACTGCTATACCCTGTATATACCGTGCTCACCCCATGTGTACACTGCTATACCCTGTATATACCGTGCTCAGCCCATGTGTACACTGCTATACCCTGTATATACCGTGCTCACCCCATGTGTACACTGCTATACCCTGTATATACCGAGCTCACCCCCTGTGTACACTGCTATACCCTGTATATACCGTGCTCACCCCATGTGTACACTGCTATACCCTGTATATACCGTGCTCACCCCATGTGTATACTGCTATACCCTGTATATACCGTGCTCACCCCATGTGTATACTGCTATACCCTGTATATACCGTGCTCACCCCATGTGTATACTGCTATACCCTGTATATACCATGCTCACCCCATCACCCCATGTGTATTCTGCTATACCCTGTATATACTGTGCTCACCCCATCACCCTATGTGTATACTGCTATACCCTGTATATACCGTGCTCACCCCATGTGTATACTGCTATACCCTGTATATACCGTGCTCACCACATCACCCCATGTGTATACTGCTATACCCTGTATATACCGTGCTCACCCCATGTGTATACTGCTATACCCTGTATATACCGTGCTCACCCCATGTGTACACTGCTATACCCTGTATATACCGTGCTCACCCCATGTGTATCCTGTATATACCAAGCTCACCCCATGTGTATACTGCGTATCCTTTTAATACCGAGCTCACCCCCATGTTATACTGCATCCCGATATACCGTGCCCCCCATTTGTACACTCTAAAAAAAAAAAAAAAAAAAAAAAAAAAAAAAACCCCCTTTATAACCGTGCTCACCCCATGTTACACTGCTAACCCTGAATACCGAGCTAAAACCCCAGTTTACACTGCTATACCCTGTAAAATACCGTCTCACCCCATGTGTACCTTATAAACCCAAGCTCACCCCATGGTTACCGTACCTTTAATCCGAGCTCACCCCATGGGGATACGTAAAACCCCCTGTATATACCGTCTCACCCCCATTGTATACTGCAAAAACCCGTATATCCCGGCCCCCCCCCATTGTATACGCATACCCTGAAAACCGTGCTCACCCCATGTAAACTGCATCCCCCTTAAATACCGTGCTAAACCCAGGGTTTATCCTGTATATCCAAGCCCCCCCTGTGTAACGCTGTATCCTTATTACCGACTCATCCCATTTTTACTGCTATACCCTGATATACCGTGCTCACCCCATTGTATACCTATACCCAGAAATTTTTACCGTGCCACCCCAATGTATATACTGCAAAAACCCGTATAACCGTGCTCACCCCATGTTATACTGCTATACCCTGATATACCGTGCTCCCCCATGTGTATACTGCAACCCTTATAACCGTCTCACCCCATGTGCACTGCTAAAAACCCGGGGATAACCGACCCAACCCCCCATTGTACACTGCTAAAAACCCCTGTATAACCAAGCCACCCCTGTTACACTGCTAAAAACCCTGTATATACCGTGCCCACCCATTGTATATACTGCTATACCCTGTATATACCGGTCCTCCCCCCCGTGTATAACTGCATACCCTCTATATACCGTGCCACCCCATGTTATACTGCTATACCCCTGTATAACCCGGGGCCCCCCCATGTGAAAACTGCTTAACCCTGAATACCGGCTCCCCCATTTTTACCCTGTATAACTGTTGGTTTACCCAAATTTTAGAGTGACACACACTCTTACGTCCATACGGGAGGGATGAAATTTTTTTAGATGCAGCTGCAGTCTGCAATCGCTCATATAATGGAACACAATAGCAATGGGCCCAAACCCCAATAAGCATTCGGGTGCCCAAGCACACAAACGACTTTATTTGCAGATTACAAGTTTTTATACACTTTTGGGAGTTGCTCACTTCCCCAAAAAAGAAGGGGGAAATAATTGTAACTATTTCTTATCTCCTGGTCAAGCGATTAAAAATCGTGTCTTGTTGCCAATAGCGCCTGGGGTTTTACAAACACACACATTTTCAGGGTTTCCTTGAAGATGGCAAATATACACAGATTGCCCAAAAATTCAGCTAAATTTTCACATTTAAACCCTTTCCCCCGACTTCCATCCTTAACAGCCCCCCCCCCCTTGAACTCTTCTTGCCGAGTCTGGGTCCTCAACCCAAAGGGTGGGGATAGCTGAAGTTTCTAGTGTCCCCCAGGCCGACAGGGTTGCCCAAATGATTTCGTTAAAACAAATCCCCATAAAATTCCTCCCACCCTCAAAAGAAGAGACCCGCATACAGTTCAATGGGATAAAGATTCAATCGATAAAAATGGAGTCATAAAGAAATGAGAAAAATAAACGGGTTTTATTTCCAAATCAATATAGTCACTCGCAAAACCCTTTCTTTTGGGTTTTTTCTCACAATTCCGCAAATTTTGACACTGCAAACATAACATTTTAAAACACCACATATACTCATAAAAGAAAAATGATTATTTCCACATCCCCTTTATATTAGTATCATTATTTCTTTCACTGTTACGGGATAGCTAAGTATACTGGTATAGGGGAGCAGAAGAGGAGAGCAGTGCAATCCGCATTCAGTAACTTTTGGGGGTATTTTTGCTAATGCTCTGTGAGGAAATCAGCTTATTTTCATCGGTTCATCATTTTTCCACCTATTCCACCCCCCACCAGGGGAACAATAACCCAAAGACCCCACGGCACCCTTTAAAATTTTTTTGTCTTAAAACCTTCTTACAATACTGGCTGTATCCAGTTGGGTTTTCCTTCCAGTTTTACCGAAGTACATAGTTAGAAACACTTGGAAGGACCTTAAATCGTGACTCAAGGTTCCTCGACTGTTTCTTTAGAAATTACATAGTCCCTGGTTGCAGTCATTTATCCCCCTTTCTGCACCGGGTCGGAAATGGAAGAAAATAAAAAATTATCCCTTATTAAAATATTTTTGCAAGGCCTGCACATATGAAGTCAGTGAACACTTAAAATTTTTGAATAAAAGGTACCCGGCTGATTCAATTACTTCAGAGGGGCCATATCGATAAAAAAAACTTCGGCCTAGGGGTTTTTTTTTTTTTTTTTTTGCACGGGGTCTTTGCTGTGGCTTAGAAAGGGGGTGGGTTTTTGGGGGCCAACCGAAACACGCATCGACTAATGCATACTCATAGTCCCAACCTTTGAAGCTGTATGTTTCTTCTGCACTCACGAAAGGGATACAATGGTTTTGGGGAATTTTTGAAAAGGGGTCTTAACCACCGCCCAGGTTTAATTTTCAAGACACGTCGGGCAGAGGAGGTCCCTTTGTGGCCATAGGGGAAAAACCAGAGCTACCAAATTTTGTTACTAATTCTATCAGGCATTCTTTCCCCAAATGAGGGGGCAGGTGGCTAAGGGCGGCCATCATGGGAAACCAACTGGGGGGAAGCAGACCCGTCCACCCCCCCAACCCGTCGCTTAGGTGCACCCGCTTCACCCAGAGGTTCCTCTCTCCCTTAGGCCTGATTCTGGAATGTCTTCGAACCCTGGGGTTTAATTCAGGGGCACTTTTTTCCTTGTCAAGGGCTATGTGCCTTGTTCCTGTCTGGCTCCCTTTCCAACTGCCTAAACTGCCCTCTCGGTTCCCCTGCCGCTGGGAACATTCCTGGCCTTCCAGATGGGCCCAAAAACTGTGCCCCCCCAAAATGCAAACGGAGTCTGTAAAAATATTCCCCCTTCCTTACCCTCTGCCTTGCAAGAGCCTCTGTGAGCGCAGTGATTTTCGGTTTTCCTTGGCTGAGACATAGGTGACAAGGGGCCGCCTTGACATCTCAGTTGGTCACAATAGCATACCCTTACAGAATTTGCCCTTCTCCCCCAAACCCTGTATGGATGACCACAGCTGAAAGAAGACCGCTGCTCCTTTCTCCATTTTTGGAGGCATCTTGGTCATGGGGATGACAGATACCTCATCCTTTTTCCCCCCCCGTTGAATCCGCTCCTCATTGGGAGAAGAGAGCTGGATTCAACCCATGCAACGAATATTGGAGGGGATCAGGAGGGCACACGTAATCGCAATGTCGACCAAGCAATGTTTATTGGTTGGGCCTGGGCAAAATACCAAAATATCATGGGGGATTAAAAGTCCAAGGGGTTGTCTAAAACTATTTTTAAAAGCATTTACCAAACCATTCCGCAACACCCTACGGCACGAACACAGACGAGCTCCTTACACTACTGGGTCGAGTTTGGCGGAATAGTATCTACCGGGGCCATTTTCCCGGGGCCATGCTTCGCGTGAGAACTCTAGCATGGCCCCCAACCTTTCAGTGAGTAAAGGGTAAATGGTAGTTTATAATTAGGGAACCTAATTATAATTTTTTTTTTTTCTAAAATGGGGGCTGACATTTCCCGGGTGCCTTTTTCCTTTTTGTCACCCCAATACCCTTTGCTAATTGTAGAAAACTGTACGTCAGCCAATACGCCAAAACAGGGGCCCCCTGTCTTTAGCTAGTTTGTATGTCGTCCCCAGGGCCTCCATGAACGCCCTCAAAACATTCTCTGGGGTCCCATTTGTGTCATTCAAAATTTTCATCAGCCCAATGGTCTCCATTTGAAGGAAGAAAGTTTTTTCCTTTTTGTGGGTCCCGGTGGGTTACTCCTGTACTCCCACTTTTGCCCTTTTCCCTGACACCAGGGCATGAGGTGTTGCAAAAAGGGACCCCTGATTCTTAGATCGGGACCATCCCCCCTCTGGCTGTAAGGCTGTAATGCACTTGTCATAAACATCCCTGGGTCATTTTAGTTCGCAGAGTCCATCAAAGTCAAGCCTTTTGCCCAAAAATTAGGTTAGATCTGCCAAATAACGCAAAGGGGAGGGGTTTTTTTCAGGGTCAGGGCAGTTCGCATGAGGGAATCTGCTCGGTGGGGCCATGGCCTCCATCATTGTGTCTTATCTGGATTACTGGCTGGGTTGCTGGGGACCATCTGCTGCTATGGGCCCCCGGACTGTTTTTTCTGGACACCATGAAGACGGGGGGCCCAAAAAGTCAGTATCTTTGTCATTTAGTATGGACGGGGGCGTCCACAAAGCACAAAAATGTCCTTCCAATCAGATTTGTTTTTTTCCACAATACCACCACCCTTCCGGACTCTGCACTGTCTAGGGCTGAGGGGGCCCCCAGCGCTATATACGGGGGGGAGGGTTATTTACAATCCATCCACCGGTAAGCAGATCAATTTCCCCCCACACCGCTTAGCTTCCTTTGCTGTACATACTAACAAAAAATCGTGTTTCCCAAAATGATCATAAATAGCACTACTCAATTCACCCTTTTTTCCGCCATTTTCTAAATCTAATGCTCCTCTCCTTCCATCCCAAGGGCCTCAAAATCTTTTATTTTTTTGGGGTTTCTTTTCCCATGTTTTCTCTCAAGTATTTTCCTAAGTATACAGGGCTATCATCCCTTGACCACTTCTTACTTTACCTGACCCTTTCTTGCATCCCGTTTGTCTTAAGTGCCTTAGGGGAATGATCCCTCCTAGAGGACTTATGTAAGGATCTTTTCCCCTTTTTCTTGTGCCCCTTTTGGGGAATGTATCCTCTACGTGAGGGGCTTTTGCAAAACTTTTCTTATCCCATTCCTCCCCTTGGCTTCCTCTTTAAACACCAAGTATTCTTACCCCATTCCTTCCCCTTGGCTTCCTCTTAAAAACAAGTGTAATTCCAGGGGTCTGTATACCCCCCCTTTGTCCCTGTAATCGTATACAGCAAAGGGTAATACTGGGGGTAGATTAAAGTTCTTCGAACATACTAGGTGTCAAAGTTTTGGACCTTCTTCCATCGCTTTTTTCTTTTTGTCCCTTATTTCCACTATCCCACCCCTAACACCCATCCTTTCGGAAGCAAGGGGAGTTCAACAAATCATCCGGGGGTTAAAAACAAAAACCTTTACCCAAATTCCAACAAAAAACTTCACTTATTTGCCCAAATTTCCGGGGTTAAGCATGGGGCATGCCCCCTTTCAGAGCGCAGACAGTCTCAGTTTTGGCAAACCTCTTCCCCAAACTGGCAAATAAATAACACCATACCTTCACACGATACTATCCACTCCGATGGCAGGGTTCTTTTTCTATCAAAAAGGGCCGGACATTTCCACCTCTATATGAAATTTGGGACGGGTCGGGGATCCCCCAGTCAACAAGGCACAAAACCCTCTAAGAAACATAAAAGTGTTTTCTTTCCTGGCCATAGGGTTTTGAGCGTTCCCCGGGGTGATGATCCAATGACCCTTTTTCCTCTGTACGGGGGAATGCTCCCGGCCCTTTCGAGGGGCCAGCTGTTAGTTTAGCCAATTGGAATGACACACCTCTTACTGCCAAAGGAGTGGGTGTAATTTTAGATAGCTGCAGTCTGCAACGTCATATAAAGGAACCAAGTAGACAAACGTGCTCAACCTATAACAGCCCCGGGCCCAAGCACATCAGAACTGAGCTTTTTTTCAATTACAAGTTTTTTAAACACTTTTGGGAGTTGCTCACTTCAGCACAAAGTAAGGTGAGATAATGTGTAACTATTGTCTTATCTCTCTGGTCAGAGCGAGTTACAATCAGTGTCTTGTTGTCCGAATAGCTGTCCTGAGGTTAGCAAACACACACATTGTTCAGGTTTCCTTGAAGATGGCAAATATACACAGATTGTCCAAATTCAGCTGAATTTCACAGTTAACGCTTTCCTGACTTCCATCCTTAACAATACCGTGCTCACCCCATGTGTATACTGCTATATCCTGTATATACCGAGCTCACCCCATCACCCCATGTGTATTCTGCTATACCCTGTATATACTGTGCTCACCCCATCACCCTATGTGTATACTGCTATACCCTGTATATACCGTGCTCACCCCATGCGTTTACTGCTATACCCTGTATATACCGAGCTCACCCCATGTGTAGACTGCTATACCCTGTATATACCGTGCTCACCCCATGTGTATACTGCTATACCCTGTATATACCGTGCTCATCCCATGTGTATACTGCTGTATCCTGTATATACCGTGCTCACCCCATGTGTATACTGCTATATCCTGTATATACCGTGCTCACCCCATCACCCCATGTGTATTCTGCTATAACCTGTATATACTGTGCTCACCCCATCACCCTATGTGTATACTGCTATACCCTGTATATACCGTGCTCACCCCATGCGTTTACTGCTATACCCTGTATATACCGTGCTCATCCCATGTGTATACTGCTATACCTTGTAAAGCAGGATCAGTTCAGTGTATCCGGTATATAGTGTAGCAGTCATTATACACAGTTCTGTGTCCTGTAGTGTAAAGGTCATTGTATACAGCTGTGTCCTCTATATAGCAACATGGTCACTACATCCAGCTCTATGTGTCCTGTATATTGTAGAATATTATATACAGCGCTAGGTTTCCTTTATACACTTATCTCAGTGTGTCCTGGAAATAGTATAACAGTCACTACATGCACCTGTGTCCTGTATATAGTATAATATTATATTATATGAAACTCTGGGTTTATTTTCTATACCCAGTCTTTATGTACAGCTCTGTGTCCTGTCATTATATACAGGGCTGAGTAGAAGTAACCAGCACACGTAACAATAGTCCTTATTTACTGTATACAGAACGCTATTCATTTCTGCTCTACATATATCATATACTGTATATATAATTAGGAGAACAGATGCTCTGTGTGGATTTTCGGTATATTTTATTGACCCCGGGTCATTATGTAATACTATATATAATATGTCTTCATGACTCCGTACAGGTGCTTTGGCAGAGAGCGCATTTGGTACTTATTACCAGTCCTGTATGTAAGATGAGGTCATGTTGGGCCTGGATGCCAGGAGTGTGTAGTATTACAAGTATCTCTCTTACCCATTCATGTTTGATAGTGCCAAGCCGGAACGTGCTGCTGCTGCGTCCAATATTCTGTTTCATTAATCCCATGCCAGAACTGTCACTATGCAAGAGATGGGAGTGCCTGGCATACTTGGAGGAACAGTTGTTGATTCCTTTGGCTGGTATTCATTAGTGTCTTCCATGTCAGACACTGCACTGAGAGATCTGTCAGTCATGCTGAGCTGTCGAATGATTTTGTACCAGTAAAACCCTGCACTGCATGGTCGAGTGAAAAAAATGATTCGAAATAATCTCAACAATTAGGCACTTTTGTAGTGTACTGTCATAAAATGTTCTGCGGACTTCCTGCAAAATACCCCAGAAATGAGGCGAGGTGTAGAAATACCTCTCGACCAAAGAGAAATGATCAACACTTAAAGAGGAATATTGGTCATAAAATATAACTTTTAATACAAATATTAAAACAATAGAGCCAACGACATCTCAATTTATATCAAACGTGAAAAGGAACCCACAATCAAGGAGGAAACAGTCCTATGTGGCCCTAAAAAGGCTGTTACACCCTAACTTGCAGAGAAAACAGGAGAGTCGCCCCGAAAAGGACATTCCTGTCAACAACTTAACCCTGTAAACACTGGCACTAAGCTGACCCTATGGTCCCATCCCAACATGTTTCGATCATCCAGACAGTTTAAAGTGATCGCATCAGGGGTGTCATGAAGGCTGGCGCGGGTGCCGTTGCCCCCCGCGGCCGCCCCCCTGCCCGCGGGGGTCCGGCACGGGTGCCGCGACTGCCCGCGTCCAGCCCCTCGCTGCTAGGGTCCCCGCGCATGTTCACTAACCCGTCCGCGCTCCTGTGCTTCCTGCTTCTGCCTGTCCCGGCCGCCGCGCGCGTACCCGCTGCTTAGGGCGCACGCGCGACGGCTGGTCTGGATTTAAAGGGCCAGTGCACCGTTAATTCAGTCAATTGCCGGCCGCTGGTCTTATATAAGGAATACGCCCCCAGCACTCTCTGCCAGATTGTTGGTGTGCGTTGCCTAGTTTAGAGAGTGTTGGAAGTCCTGTCTGTTTATCCGTGTACCAGTCCGTTCCGCTACGTTTCCTGACCTTGCCTGTTTCCCGCCTGCCCTGACCGTCTGCCGGGTCTCTGACCACGAACCTCTGCCGTCTGCCCTGCCCTTTCTGCCTGTCCCCGGACTACGTCTCCGGATTACAATTCTGTACCACGCATTACCCAGGCCGCCATCACAAGCAAGTCACGTCAGGGGTAGCGACCTGGTAGCCTCACACCGCAGCAAGTCCATCCCGATTTGCGGCGGGCTCTGGTGAATACCGGGGGCTACTTAGACTCCGCTCCCGAGCGTGGCTTAACTGTCATCGCTTGCGGGGGGTCCAGCGAATCCACCGAACCCTTACAGTACAATCTGGCCATGGATTCTGCCAGGGTACCTTTGCCCGATCTCCGGGACGTCACGACGGCCGTCGCCCAGCAGAGCCAGCGTATTGACCAGCTTGCGGCCATGATGCAGAACCTTGCGGCCCGTCTACCTCTAATTGCGGCTGCTGCCACCATGCCAGCACCAGTTGCTCCTGCACCCATTGCTCTACCGGCTCCTGCACCGGGAACTTCTCTGCATCTGCCGCTCCCTTCACTTTATGATGGAGACCCCAAGAAATGCCGTGGCTTCATCAGTCAATGCTCCATCCACCTCGAGAGTTGGGGCATCAATTACCTACCGAGCGGGCTAAGGTGGCCTTTATAATTAGCCTCTTATTGGGAAAGCCTTGGCCTGGGCCACTCCGCTATGGGACCGAGGAGATCCGTTGACGGCGAATCTATAGGCCTTTCTCCAAGGATTCCACACCGTCTTCGATGAACCTGGCCGCACCTCCTCCGCTGCCACAGCTCTGCTCCGTCTCCGTCAGGGGGACTCTACCGTGGGTCAGTACTCTGTACAGCTCCGCACTCTCGCCTCAGAACTGGACTGGAACAATGAGGCATTGGTGGCACCCTTCTGGCAAGGCCTCTCTGGGAGCATTAAAGACGAGCTCGCTGGCCGGGACCTGCCATCCACTCTGGACGAACTGATTCGGTTGGCCACCCGAATTGACATACGCTTTGCCGAGAGGCAACAAGAACTCCGCCTCCAACGGGAGGTCGCCCGACCACGCCGGCAACCTCGTCCGGCTCCCATTTTCCAACGACCTCCACTTTCTCCGCCAATGGTTCCTGAGGACGAACCCATGCAGGTCGAAAGGGCTCACTTGACCGAGGAGGAACGCTCACAGCGTCGTCAGAGGCAGCTATGTTTCTACTGTGGCGGTTCTGGCCACTTCATTGGGGACTGTCCGGTGCGCCCGGGAAACTCTCGCACCTGGAGCTCGCAGGAGAGGCTTCCCTAGGTGTCAGTGCGGCCTCTCCCCGTCTGACCATTCCCGTACTCTGTGGAATTTCGCCGGACAGCACCTTTCAAGCCACCGCCTTCCTTGATTCGGGGTCCGCTGGAAATTTTATCAGCCACGTGCTGGTGTCCAGGTTTCGTCTCCCGGTGACCCCTCTGCAGAAACCCTTGTTCGTCTCCTCTGTCAGTGGCGAATGCCTCAAGGATGCTATTCAGATCTGCACTGCGCCCCTCACCTTGCAGATAGGCGCTCTACACAAGGAGAATTTGAAACTTCTCGTTCTGCCTCGCTCCTCTTCTGAAATCCTCCTGGGCCTTCCTTGGTTGCAAGAGCATGCTCCGACCCTAGACTGGAACACAGGCGAGATTATCCGTTGGGGCCCCGCATGCCACTCACGATGCCTTTCTGTACTCTGTCCTGCTCTACGGTCCGCCTCTGTAAAGTCTACAAAGCCTGTGCCGGGTCTGCCCACTCCTTACCAGGATCTAGCCGACGTCTTTTCCGAGGCACTACTCCTCCCCGAGGCAGAGTACCCTCTTTCTGTCCCGGAGACCAAGGCGATGTCGGAGTATATCCAGGAGAATCTCTGGAAAGGCTTTATATGCAAGTCCTCTTCGCCTGCGTGGGCCGGATTCTTCTTTGTCGAAAAGAAAGATGGAACTCTCCGGCCCTGTATCGATTATCGGGGTCGCAATAAAATCACCATAAAACATCTATACCCCCTGCCTCTGATCTCGAAACTGTTTGATCACCTGCGTGGCGCAATTTTTTTTTCCAAGTTGGATCTACGCGGAGCATACAACTTGATTCGTATCCGGGAAGGCGACGAATGGAAGACGGCCTTTAATACCCGAGATGGCCACTTCGAATATCTCGTCATGCCGTTTGGCCTCTGCAACGCTCCGCCAGTGTTCCAGAACTTCGTCAACGAGATCTTCCGCGACCTTCTCTCTACGTTTTGTGTCATTGTCTATCTGGACGACATTTTTAATCTTCTCTCCAGATCTAGAGACTCACCGCCACCACGTCCGCCAGGTGCTCAACTTTCTCCGTACCCACCAGCTATATGCCAAATTGGAGAAAATTCCTGTTTGAACGCACCTCGTTGCCCTTCCAAGGGTACATCGTTTCGGATCAAGGTCTCCAGATGGATCCCTCTAAGCTTTCAGCGGTCTTGCAGTGGCCCCGACCGGTGGGTCTCCGGTCAATCCAGCACTTTTTGGGGTTCGCAATCTATTACAGGCAGTTCGTCCCGCAATTCTCCACGCTGTTGGCCCCACTGATGACCCTTACTAAGAAGAATGCTAACCCCAAATCCTGGCCTCCCGAAGCCCAAGAAGCCTTTAATCGTCTTAAAGCAGCATTCGCTTCAGCTCCTGTTCTGTCTCGCCCGGACCCGCAGCGTCCATTTGTCCTAGAAGTGGACGCCTCCTCAATAGGTGCTGGCGCTGTCCTCCTTCAAAAGTCCTCCTCTGGGAGATTGCGTACTGGCGGCTTCTTTTCCATGACCTTCTCTCCTGCCGAACGAAATTACACGATCGGTGATCGGGAACTACTGGGCATAAAGTTAGCCCTAGAAGAATGGCGACACTTGCTGGAGGGGGCTCGTCATCCCACTGAGATCTTCACCGATCACAAAAATCTCCTTTATCTCCAGTCTGCTCAGCGATTGAATCCTTGACAAGTCCGGTGGTCGCTCTTCTTCGCCCGCTTTAATTTCCTCCTTCACTTTCGGCCAGCCGAAAAGAACATCAGGGCGGACGCCCTCTCTAGATCCTCAGACACTGTGGGCCTAGAGCCGCCTCTGCAGCACATAATTCCTCCTGAACGGCTCCTCACCGCGGCTCCCTTGGATCTTCAACATCTACCCCCTGGGAAGACCTACATCCGCCCTGCCATGCGGCCTCGAATCCTTAAGTGGGGACATTCTTCTCGTACAGCGGGCCATCCTGGGGTCCACAAGTCTTTACAATTGATCTCTTGCTACTATTGGTGGACCACTCTCATGCAAGACGTTAGAGATTTTGTCCTGGTCTGTACCTCCTGTGCCCGTAACAAAGTCCCTCGTCTCAGACCCGCAGGTCTGCTTCAGCCTCTCCCGGTGCCAGAAAGGTCCCATATTGCCATGGATTTTGTCACTGACCTCCCGGCCTCCTCTGGAAACATGGTCATCTGGGTGGTGACTGACAGATTTTCAAAGATGGCTCACTTTGTTCTCCTGCCCGGGTTACCCTCTGCCCCCCAGCTGGTCCAGCACTTCTTCCACCACATTTTTCGGCTACATGGGCTCCCTTTGCATATCGTCTCGGATAGGGGGGTCCAGTTTGTGTCGAAATTCTGGCGGGCTCTGTGTGCTCAGTTGCAGGTCCAGCTTGGCTTCTCGTCTGCATACCACCCTCAAACCGATGGGCAGGTAGAGAGGATTAACCAAGTTTTAGGTACCTACCTAAGACATTTTGTATCCGCCCGTCAGGATAACTGGTCTGACCTCCTCCCCTGGGCAGAATTTTCGTATAATTCCTTAGACTCTGGGGGACTGCTGGGGCCTCTCCCTTTTTTGTTGTGTTTGGGCTACATCCCCGCCCACCTCTCCCTCTGGCTACCACGTGTCACATCCCTGCCGTGGATGCCCAAGTGCGGGACATCGTGTGACATTGGCAAGTCACACGACAGGCCCTTCTACGGGCCTCCGCTCGCACCAAGTTCCAGGCTGACAGGTATCGTAGACCTCCGTCCATATTGAAGCCGGGTGATAGAGTTTGTATATCTGCCAAGTATATTCGCTTCAAGGTGCCCAGTTATAAGTTAGGCCCTAAGTATTTGGGCCCTTTTGTGGTACTTCGGCAACTAAACCCGGTGTCCTACAAGCTCCGCTTACCTCCCACTCTGC
Organism: Phyllomedusa bahiana; assembly: GCA_025379985.1. Classification (NCBI taxonomy): domain Eukaryota; kingdom Metazoa; phylum Chordata; class Amphibia; order Anura; family Hylidae; genus Phyllomedusa; species Phyllomedusa bahiana. Next base: position 65,055 of record JAODAL010007578.1, read on the forward strand.
GTATCCCGAACGCCTTCATGTCTCTCTCTCAAGCCGGTGGTGCTGAATCGCTTCTCCCGTGGATCTGTCTCGCCTTCTCCTGTGGCCAACTCTGATAACATCTTTGAGGTCAAGGAGGTGCTGGCGGAGAACACAGTGAGGGGGAAGCGGTTCTTTCTGATTGATTGGAAGGGGTTCGGTCCTGAGGAGCGTTCGTGGAAACCTGAGGCCAATCTGTCATCTGACCTCCTCTCTAAGTTCCGTAAAAAGAGGGGAAGAGGGGGAGACCTAAGGGGGCGGGGGGTATTGTCGCTGTTTGGGTCTCTTCACTTACCCGTCCGCGCTCTTGTGCTTCCTGCTTATGCCTGTACCGGCCGCCGCACGCGTACCCGCTGCTTAGGGCGCGCGTGCGACGGCTGGTCTGGATTTAAAGGGCCAGTGCACCGGTAATTCAGTCAATTGCCGGCCGCCGGTCCTATATAAGGAATATGCCCCCAGCACTCTCTGCCAGATTATTGGTGTGCGTTGCCTAGTTTAGAGAGTGTTGGAAGTCCTGTTTGTTTATCCGTGTACCAGTCCGTTCCGCTAAAGTTTCCTGGGCCTTGCCTGTTTGCCGCCTGCCCTGACCATCTGCCTGTCTCTGACCACGAGCCTCTGCTGCCTGCCCTGACCTTCTGCCTGTCCCCGACTACGTCTCCGGATTACGATTCTGTACCACGCATTACCCCAGCCGCCAACGCAAGCAAGTCACATCAGGGGTAGCGACCTGGTAGCCTCACGCCGCAGCAAGTCCATCCCGCTTTGCAGCGGGCTCTGGTGAAAACCGGGGGCTACTTAGACTCCGCTCCCTGGCGTGGCTTAGCTATCATCGCTTGCGGTGGTCCAGCGAATCCACCGAACCCTTACAAGGGGATGATAAGGAAAAAAAGACCAATACGGGGCCAAAATGAAGTTAGTTAATCAAAGCACATACAAAGTGCCAGGGTAACCCGAGCACATGGTATATTGCTGCCAAACAAAGTCTTCACAAGTGCCAAACAGTCAGGACCAATGTGAACAATATAGTATATAAAATGCGCAGCATACCAACAAATCTTGATGGTACTTGGGCATCATAGAGATAATATGATCTGTCCCTCATCATATCAGGGTATAACAGCATCGGCTGTTTAGGAACACATAGGACTGTTTCCTCCTTGATTGTGGGTCCCATTTAAAGTTTTATGGGAAAAAGAGATGTCATGGGCTCTATTGTTTTAATATTTCTATTAAAAGTTATATTTTATGACCAATATTCCTCTTTAAGTGTTGATAAGTGGACTTCCTGCACTTACACCAGCTGTTTGATGATGAGAAGCTCAATCATTCTCTGTTTCTGGACACACAGGAAACAGCTCTGTGTTGAGCCCAGGACAACAGGGGACCAAAGAGGCGTCTTTGAAGCCACATCCTGCTTCCAAGACTTTCAACATGAGGTAAATATTAGGGCATGGACTGGGAGGGAGGTTGGGAGGAGGGAAGATGGACAAAGCACAGCAAAGGATACCTAGGCTTGTAGTTTTCCAGGGCAAAAGGAAGCTTTCAAATAGGAAGTGCTGCTGCTCAGCTGCAGAGAATGGAGGCTTCATACAGCACAAGTTAGTTCACTGCAGGGCTGTGGAGTTGGTAAGCTGAAGTTTCAACTCCAACTTCTCAATTTCCCCGACTGCCTCATATATGGCACATGTTTAAGTGATAACTTTACTGTAGTAAAGGCTTTTTCTCACCTTATAATATAATAATCAAGCTATTTAGGTCGAACACACACTGACAAACAAAATGATACTAATGTTTTGAACTTCTGACTTTCAGGCTCCATATCTCACCATCCTCTACAGCTTTGAATATGAGACTACTATTATTTTATAAACAATCATCTTACCTATTTTCTACATAAATTTGTCTTGCAACTATTTAGCATCTGTTTAGTTCTACAGATTGTTGTCATGTTACTGCATTGTTACTGTTTTGCTCCTAAAAATCAAATTGTTCATTTTTTATTATTTTGTTAGTATTTGGTAAATCCACCTTTGGCTTTCAATACTTTCTGAATCCTTCTGGGCTCTGAATCAGATTCAAGCAGGTCTTGACCAAAATCTGATCTCTTCTACACGATCCCAATGTTGGTGCAGACTGGACTTGGGTATGAATACAGCTTTCTCTTCAACTCTACCCACAAGTGTTGGATTGGGTTGAGGTCTGGGGACTGTGGAGGCCAATACAGCAGCTCTACTTCATCGTCATTGAACCATTCCTTCTCCAATTTTCACGTCTGCTTCAGGTCATTGTCCTACTGGAACATTATGTCTTCCTTTTCATACCCAAAATACTTTAGTTTATGAAGTAACTCATCTTGTAGGATACTCACATATAGCTCAACAATGAGACCAACATCTATTCTGTTCAAGTATCCAACATTTTTGGCTGTGAAACATCCTCCACCGAACCTTCAATTTCTCAGCCACTTTTCTCAGCCTCTTGATTCTTCCAAACCTATTTGCCCCAATCAGAGCCCGATCTATTGACTTTCATCTCATCGCCCCAAATCACCTGTTTCAAATCTTCCACTTCTTCACCTTTTTTTCGGGCCATCATTCCAGACCTGTGTAATGCACGTTGCCCGGTGCTTGCATAGACGTCTGTGATCTCACTCTTAAGCTATGTTCACACGGCGTAATTGCGGCGCATACAGTACGGCCACAATTACGTTGGGTGCTTCGGGAGTTGCGCTAATACGCGCATACCCCCGTGGCGCGGGTGGGCCGGCACCGCGTATTTGCCGCAAGTAATTGACATGTCACTTATCTTCCCACGCGTACAATACGATCGTATTGTACGAGCGGGGAGAGGAGGCATAATCCATAGTTCTCATAGAGAACTAGGGATAACCGTAATTTCAGCGCATCTCGCCCATATTAGAGCGCAAATACGCGGCGAATTGCACGACGAAATTAGCCCGTGTGAACATACCTTTATGAAGCCTACGAGCCTCCTCCACTGCCATGTTACAACTAATAGACCTTGTGATGAGCCGACTTGTTGACTCTGATATTTCCCCATGGATGTCCACCTCTTGGCTTTTGAATGGATGGACGGACTCCATTTCATATTCTTCCAGCTATCATGGCCTCACATGATGCAGTTTGGCAGTTTTCTTGGCCGAGAGGCCGCTATTGATGAGCTGGATGATGCTGTTTCTGTTTTCTTGGGAAATCTTCATGGCTGCTCCTCAATTCGAATTAGTGACCTTTTGCTTGAAATTCAGCCTAATAACACACTGAGCTATTAGGGAATGTAAGAACAGGTTGTAATTTGTAGTAACAAGAAGAAAAAGATTGTCCCACCACCAGGAGCAAAATGGTAACAATGTAGTTACATGAGAATAATCTGCAGAACTAAGCATATACTGAATTGTAGCAAGTCAAAGTTATGTATGAGATAGCCAAGATGATTGTCTATAAAATGATGGGAGTCTCATGTTGAAAGCTGTAGTTTATGGTGAGATATGGAGCCTGATAGTCACAAGGTCAAAACATTGTTACCATTTTGCTTGTCAGTGTAAGGCTGAATTCACATGGCTTATTGCTGGCATATAATGGGGCATACTGTGCACTCTGCTATATGCCCCGTTATATGTCGGCAATAAGCTTTGTGCGCTCTGTGATGACCCCCATTGACTTTTGTTTTTGCGCGGGAAAGAATTGGCGTCACTTCTTTCTCCTGGTGTGCAGTATGTGTCAGGGAATACGCTGTAAAATCACTTGGTGAGTGCTATGATTTTACCATTATTGCAGGCCATACTTCAGGCGTATTGCAGCACAATTATGCCCCGAGGTACGGCCCGTAGTTAAGACATGTGAGCATACCCTAAAATATATTTATTGGAGTCCAACATTAGAACACAATAAATTGTAAATATGCAAAACACTGCAGTAAGTGGGAAGAAACAGTTTTCAACAAAAACGTGAATAACTTTTGTTGAGTCTATGAATTGGTTCTGTGAAATAGTGTCGCCTCCATCAGATCTTTCATAGATGACCTCACATCTGATCTCATTATTTCCAGGCTAGAGAACGGCCTTTCTATACTAACTTTGGTTGGTGGCAAAGCGGTGACCACAGGGGCAACATCTCTAACAATGTCGGGGTATAAAGGAATTGCCTCATGCGCAGTCAGTTCTGATGAACGGTTGAACTCTTCTACTTCTTTGAGAACAAGTGTAAAACTTTGCTGAAATCTGGTCAGTTTGCTATGGGAGCAGAATGTTGTCCCCTGTTGCAAAGCTTTCCCTGCTCCATGTCATCCATATACTTTTCAAAATTACACTCCTCTTCTGATGAGGCTGAAGATATGAGAGCAGTAGCACTGGTAAGACCCAATTCCTCTTGCTCTTGGCCCTGCATTGAACTAACTGGACCAATTTATAATATATTTTGGGAATCGAAGTTGGTTCATTTTATAACGACTTTGACTCCACCAAAATGGTCCCCAACTCCAAAACTCTGACTCCACAGCCCTGGCTCACAGGACAACACCTTTTTAACTTGACCACCTATAGTGAGGGAAATAACCAGCCACATGGATGCTTCCCCGGCAATAGCATCTCATCTCTGAGGCTGGAGCTACAGAGATTGTTTAAAGGGAATCTTTCACATACATTATGTTACCCTTGCTGTTTAAGAGAAATTTAGGGCGGCATGTATGAATGGGACTGCGCCAGATATCTGGCGTCTTTACAGCCCGATATCAGATGCAGCCCTGTTCGCTATATGTTTAAAAGCCCCGCACTCCATTATCAGGTGCATTACAGAGCCCCCGCGGCACTTTGTAATGCGCCTGATTTTGGGAGTCATGTGGGTGGCGGGGCACACTAGAACCCTACGAAGCTATAGATTTATAGCCTCAGTATGGCAATTCTAGGCACATTACTGTTGGAACAGGTATACCACTTTCATGTCTGGATCAGGTGGTATACCTGCTCCAGACATGTCGCCCTACCATTAGAATGCACATGATTTATTACCCGCTGTAGAGCGGGTTCATAAATCAGGCGCATCCCAGCCTATTATTATGCGCATGAAATTCAAACATGCCGCCCTTAGGGTATGTTCAAACAGGCAAATTTCCGCGCGCATTTTGCGTCGTATTTGCGCTCTAATACGAAATTGCGCGCCAAAATTACTCATAGAGAACTATGGATTACGCTTCCTCTCCCTGCTTGTATAATACGATCGTATTGTACGAGTGGGGAGATAAGTGACATGTGAATTACTTGTGGCAAACACACGCTGTGAGTAATGCATGTCAATGGGGCCGACGGGCTGCCGGCCGCGCCGCGGAAATACGGGACTCTGAAATCACCCGGCGTAATTGCGGCCATACTGTATGCGCTGCAATTACGCCGTGTGAGCATAGCCTAAATGCTTAAATCTGTCAGTTTTCAGCCACAAACGAGTCCAGCTTATTCATGAGCTGGTGTTAGTCCCGCCCACTCACACCTAGCCCTGCCCACTTTACAGTTATTCACAGGTTTTTACAGTAATAGGATGAATTATCCTCGAGTGTGCGGGGCGAACACTGGCTAATGAATAATCTGGACTCTTGTCAGGCTGCAAACTGCCAGATTTAAGCATTAAACTGCTGCACCTTACAGAATAAGGGACACAGCGCTGGAAACAGCAGGTCTGTCACTGGCCTGTGCTGTCCTCAGCTAGGGGGGCATAAACTATGTGACAGGTTCTCTTTAAAGGAAGTGGTGTACATGAATCCAACATGATGCCTTATTCCACACTGACACCACCGCCTATGTATTGGTTGCATTTATGGATGTTGATGGGTCTGAATCTACTTCAACTTGTATGGTTATGGTCTCTGGTGGAACAGGCTATTCAGGGGCACATGGATCAGAAGGTCTTTTTTTACAGTGCCAGCTCTTCACAGCCAGCTTCAGGCTCCCAATTCCTGTTCAGACTGTGAGTGGTGCTACAGCAGTGACTGACATTTCAGCTCCGCTTTTTCTAGCTCTGTCTGTTAGAGGGACCTTAGTGATGGAGGGGTTTTAACAGCAGGGCATAAGGCTACTACACTCTAATGGCTTAAAGGAGTTTTGCCAAGAAGTGAGGTCCTTACCTAACAGGCTCATACTCACCTCTTGATTCCTGAAAAAAGGAGTGTTGTGTTTCTGTGTTTAAAAAAACAAGTACCTCCTCTGTGATGTCATCACTCCACCTTCCATGCACGTTTCTGATACTCAGTCTTTGTAGTTGAGCAAACATTATTTTGCTAATCCACAGAGGAGAACTGTAGTGTGCACAAGCTATATGCATTTTATTTCTCCCTTTTATTTGCTCAGGAGAGAAGATAAGCTCAGCAGGCAGCCTTCTTTCATTCCTTAGCAGGGGAAGAAAGAGGGGGGCTGAGCAGAGAGCTAGGGAGCATCTGCATGTTTGCTCAGATAATTACATTACAACCAGTGGATTCTCTATACAAAAGATACAAGATCTTTCTCCCCGGTCCCTTCAAAGCTCGTTCATGTTCATGCTCGTTCAAGTGCAAACAACGCAAGTCAGCCAGATCAGCTCCTGGTCTTGTCTAATGTAAACTGTCAGGAAACCAAGGGCATGTAAGTCAGGCTGTAGCTCTCAGAGGCTTCACTTTTTTTGATGACATATATTTTGAAAAGTGATTAAATACCCATTTTGGAGGATCCCATGTCAACATTAGATCGTGGCAACACCCCTTTAAAGTTTGTCAGTAAGAAAGATAAAGAAGCTCCTCTGCTGCTGATAAGACATAGCATGGAGTGACGTCATCATCCCAGCCGGGGCTCTAGAGCAGAGAGGTGGTCAGCAGCCTAGAAAACCTTCTGGAAGCAAGCAGGAGATGAGAACTACTCTAACTCTGAAAGGAAGCAATGCATCTGGAAATAATCTTTTTTTACCTTTGCTCGCATGTTTAACGCTAAATCAATGTGGTGGGAATACCACTTGAATTTTAGGGAGGTATACTATTAGAGCAGAGGCGTAACTTCAAGCCTTTGGGCCCTGGTGCGAAAAGTGAGATGGGGCCCCCCAGTTACCATGCACCATTTACAATGCTGTTATCTTTCTTAAGTGGAAGGAGGGCTCTTGGCCCCCTCAGGCTGCTGCGGCCCGGTAAGTCGACTGCTACCGCTGCACCCCCCCTGTCGCTATCACCCCCTCGTATTAGAAGCTATAGCAAATTTGGGCCGGGTGACTTACAGCCTGCGAAACACAAAGAACAAAGTGGTAGCAGTGCTCACGTTGGCTCCCTTTATAGTAAGTGTGGGCTTAGTGGTCAATGACAGAAGGTGTTTTTCTGAATTCAGCTTTATTGAGCAGACAAGAAAATGTTCATATACATGAGTTTCATAAGTTATTACAACTATGACATTCGATCTATAGGTAAAACCATTTACATCACTTTTTATGAAGTTGGTTATTCATGCCAAAGAAAAATCTGGAAATCCGTATGCATTTTGTTATCCATTGTCTATTATTAATACAGGATATTGGTACATACTGTAGTATAAGGCCGTATTATGGATTTGTATTAACATGGCGACTGTGGGTTACAGAGGCACCGGAAAGATTGTTCTCCTAGTTTCTGTATGACTGAGATATGTTCAACTCTCATTGTTTCTAATGGAATATTCGCTGTCTCATAAAAGCAGCATAAATGGGGCACGTGAACCCATAGAGACTCATTTTCTTCACTTCACAGGAATGCTGTGCCCAATGCTAGACAATGTATTAGGACAGAGATCTAGGCTGATGGCAGAGCTCTTTAGGGTTGTTCTTGTATTCAGCAGTGCCCTGTGCAGTGCCTTCTATTCTCCCCCACCACTATGATATATTGCCCCAATAATCCAGTCATACAGTGTATAAATAGCACTGCACAGTCAAAAATGTCAAGGGTTGACCAAATTATAAGGCTGTCTCTTTCTTCAAAAACATTGCCACTCCATGTTCACGTCATTAAGCCCGATTCAATACAACACACATACCTGTGGACAGGTGTGGCATTATTCTTAAAAGACAGCAGCCTTTCTGGGCAAGCAGTTTAAAGACTAAAGCCGCAGTCTATTCAGCAGTCTTTGTATTGTGGAATCAGGAGTGCAGGCTCTGCGCACCCAAGCCATCTGGTCCAGTGGTGCCTTCTTCACCAATGATGGGTGATGCACCTTTTGTGTCTACACACAGGGCTATCTTATCTGTTGGGCACACCAGGCAGTTGCCTACGGGCCCCACAAGCGTAGGGTCCCCAGGTGTTTGAATGTATGTCCTAGGAATCATCCTGGGTAAGCACTGCTTATTTAACTGTGTGTTTCTTAGGCCCTGTTCACACGGCAGATTTGGCCGCGGGTTTCGGCTCGGTTGCCGCGGCCAAAACCTCGTCCAAATCGCGCCCTAAACGCCCCCAGTTCATTACATGGTTTCCTATGGGAAACCGCGCTGCTATTAGCACGCCACGATTCTGACAGCGAGTCTTCAGCGCGGTGTCGCCGCGGGTTTAGCTGTGGGTTTCGGCGTGGTTGGTGCGTGTTTGGGCCGAGATTCTCGGCGCGGTTTTTGCCTATTAATTTGTATGGGGGAAAACCTCGCCACAAACCGCGCCACGACCGCGCCGATAACCTCGCCGCGATTGCGCCGCAAAACCACGTCGGGAGACGCGAGTTTGAGGCGAGGTTTGGGCAAGGATTTTGTCCGCGACGAACCGCGCCGAAATCCCCCGCATCATACCGCGTTGCGAAATCCGCCGTGTGAACCATGCCTTAGGATGTAAAACAGTTGAAAAGGCAGCCATTGGCTTTCTGCACTGCCAGTTAGTCTTGTAGGCTGCATGCAAGACGTCATCGGGGGGTCCTGATGTAGGCGGTGTGATGATATGGGTGTGCTTGGAGGTAGGTGAGTAGAGGCATGGTCTCATGTGGTGTCATGTTAGAGCGTGGTTAGAGGCATACTCTGCTGTGATGTCATGTATTTGAGCAGAGCCTACTGCACTTCTATTCCACTGGGCCCATAATTCTGTTTAAATGGACCTGACCGCACATGTAGAACACCCCATATCTCAGTCCTGGGTCTTTTCACCACAATCTTGTGATGCGATTTTGACACAATTTTTCGATTATGTTCTAGTTCTTATATCTTATGAAAGTGATGTATCAGAATAACCCTATAAATAAGGGTATACATAACCATGCACAATGATTATCCTGTACACTACACCAATAATGCACACACATTACCACTAATATAACCATACAGGACAATAACACACATACATGCAGGTCTACAGGGTTACTGCCTCCACAACTTCTATTAACATGCCTAAAAATTGCTAAAGGGTCTGCATGAGATCTTTTCCTCTAATGGTTTGTAATAACCAAAGTCATTCTACATTAGCGAACTGCTCTCTATACTAACTAACCTAATATACTTCATTACGTCCATATGCTCCAAGGTGACTCTAATTATAGCATATGGATAAATCATGCAAAACAAGTATGCTTGCGAGAATTAGGTCTATACCTGTAAGCGAGAGCTGGTTGATATCCTATTATCATGGCACACGTCACATGGCAAACCTATTACATTTAATACTACAATAAACAAGCATATTAAGTACAATAATAATCTATATAAACTGCACAATTTAATAGAATATCATCTATTTTTTATATTTTTTAAACCCAAAGGGGGCAATATTAAATTATCCAGAATTTCCGTTTTGGAGTTTGACGCTTTAGAAAGCGCTGATCATTTTACTATGTTACAAAAATCTTTGTAACCCCATTAAGAAACAAAAATATATCCCAATAAACTGACTGATGTATTAAAAAAGAGCAGTATTTCATATAGAGTAATGGTACTTGGTCTACAGTAAAATATATAGCTTGAGTTATATTTCCTCCTACAGTCATAATTGTTGGTTTAGAGTGGCATAAAAGCTCTTTGAGGTAGTGATGTACATACGAGATGGGAGGCTCATGCAAATTAGTGGATCCCCTAACAGTTCAGCTTGACACCTTACCAACATCCATTTGGGCTATGAGTAGGACCCATAGAGGCCAAATCCATGTGCAGGTTCTCAGGACCCACTACAATTGGGTCGTAATGAATTTGGAATGAGCCATCTCTGTACAGGATCTGCCACCAATTATGGTATGTACGCCCTTCTCCTGAGGAGAACTAAATTGGCTTTTCTAGACTCCATGTAACCATTGTAAGAATTGTAATAGATAAAACTAAGATACGGTTGGGTAGAGCTCTGGGGTGTGCAGAATGAGAAAAGCTGGGCTGATTTCTTCCGAAAAAAAACAGCACCCCACCTGTGTATTTTGTCTGTGGTATTTCATCTCAGCTTCATTGACTTCAATGAGATTTAGCTGCAATACCAAACACAATTCTGGACAGATGCGAGGCTGTTTTCAAGCAGACATGGACAGGCTCTTTGAGTGACAGAAGAGACACTCAAGGTAGACATTATATATTGACCATTTTGCACTTTCTTGACTAGCTTATTCTGTCACCTGTCCATTGTAGCTTGTCTTTGCAACAAGTTGTATTTCTTGAGTATATGCCTATCTTGCTTCAGTAGTTTCCATCAATAATTGGATGGCATCATCTGCACTCCGAGGGAGGCGATGTCTCTTCATAAGTTCAGCGGCATATATGTCCTTAAGATTGTCCAAGATTCTTCTCTGTGGTGCAGCTCTTGGTTGTGAGGAGAGAAGGTCATAGAGGCTACCAATAATGTGGTCCTTGTCTTCGTCTGGACCTGCCTGAACACCCAGTGGTCCATTCACTGTCATTGGACGTTTTCCATAGGCCCATCACTTCCTTCACCACCCTCGCAAAATTTTCTCGTCCGCCTTTTGTGAGACAATAACCTTTTGCTCATGCCCAACTCTTCCATCGTTGGCCACGATCCGCATTCTCCTGAATCAAATCTGAAAAGGAGATAAATACATGGATTAGGGGTACATTTCTATTCAGGTTTGATTATTGAAAACGCACTATATATAATATTACTATATTATATATAATATATATAATAAATATTTATAATAATATATCCATAGTATTAAATACACACATACTCACATTCTGACAAATAGACCACCACTAGAGTATGTGAGAGTATTCAACTCCTTTAAAGTTTTTCACTTCTTTTGTTTCATCATTGCAGCCAGTGGTCAAGAATCAAAAAAGTTCATTTTGTATGCTCAATAAAGTGCACTCTACAACCCATCTTCGAAGAAAAAAAAACAGAAATGTAGGATATTTTTGCAAATTTATTAAACAAGAAAACTGAAATTAAGTCACATAGTGAAGGAAGTAATTATTTGATTCCTTTGTCTGATTGGTCTATGTTTGCCCCACTGACAAAGACCTGAACAATCTATAATTTTAAGGTAGGTTTAATTTTAAACATGAAGAGATAGAATATCTAAAAATACATATCCAGAATCGCATGTTATAACTATATAAATATCATTTGCATTTTTCAGTGAGAAATGGAAGTACAGCAGATCCGCGACTTACTCCGTTCTGACTTACATCTGTCCCCTAGTTAACAAAGCAGAGACTAATGGGGCAAGCTTGCACTTGTAAGTTTCACTTGATCCACAGCAGAAGTAGCTGTAGATACGACAAGTAACCGGCGCATGCCACAGCAGCACAATGAGGTGAAATCTTCTTAACGGAGGTGGAACAGACCAGGCAAAAAAAATTTAAAAACCGGGTGCCCTGCACTACCAAAATAAAAAAAAAACCTTTTTGTGCTGGAGTATACATTTAATAATTATACATGTTCCGACTCTACATACAAATTCAAACTAGAACAAACGTTACCCAGATCCCTATCCCTTCATACCCGAGTAATGCCCCTGTATTTGTTCCCTCTGCAAACAAATACTTAAAGGGTTTTTGCCACAATCTCATTTCATACCTCCTGCAATCCAGCTCTTAGCTCTGTGTGAGCACAGAAGGGGGCGTGTGTGTTTGTTCGAATTGCATATCAGTGACTCAGCAGGATGACATCACCAGGCCTTTTCTCTCTCTGGTGAAAGCGAAAGGTCTGTTTTATGCATCAGAATTCTGTAAGTAGCTACACTGACTCAGTGGTAACATTTTTGCTTTACAGCCACATGGTGTCCTTGTTTCAAATCCCTGCATGAACTTACGCTGTGATTTTTTTTTGCTCTGATCACAAGCACAGACTTCATTGAGAGTTTCTTTTCTTTCTTTTTTCATTTCTGTACATTTTGACTTACTACTAACTATGTCCAAAGGACAGAGTAGGATGATGACAGCAACTGGGGTTTGAACACTCAGTAAGCAGCCTGAGAGGAGAGGCGATATCTGAGCATGTCTGAACCAGGACTGAGGAGCTCACAGCCCTGTCGTCTAATTCCCTGGAAGATGACTGTAAACAATGGATTCACTAAAGGTAGCAGTCAAAACAAAAACGGTGCAGAATTCATAAAAATGAGAATGGTGAAAATGTTTATTATTTTAATTTTACAAAACTTCCACGGCAATTTTACTTTCGTGGCAAAAACCCTCTTAAGACTTGGTGGAATGAAAAACACACATATTGGCAATCACCAGCAATCATAATGTTTTCTTAGAAGTTCTGATTGATATGAGTTTTGTGCTCATGTCAGGAAGAATTTTGGTCCACACCTCTTTGCAGACCTCAGTAAATCATTAAAGGGGTTTTTAATCGTTACACAAGATCATGTCTCCGATTATGGGGACAGTAATAATAAATAGCACTTTTGTAATTAGGGTTGCTTCTGCCATCTGTCACATGTTTAGCAATATCAGCTCACTTTAAATCTGTTATTCTGTTTCTGCTTGTTGCTCTATTTGCTGCGGTCGTGGAGGAACGCCCCTGTCGATTCCCTAAGACACTTCCCCCGCACTGAGATTGCTGGCGACATTTACATTCCCCATTTACTGGGATACAGCCCCCTAGACAGGAAACGCGCACCGTCCAACGAGATCCCCTTGCGCTGTGATTGGCCTGCCTGCACACTCTGTTCTGTTACTACTTCCCACTCTGGATCATGTTAAAATTGATAAGTGAAACCAAGGTCTGCTGGCTCCCATACACACTCCCAGCTCTATGGTGATTGAACTGGGCCAAATATACTTCTGCCTGTATTAAAGCTTTTTGCCAAGGAGGTATGTATCACCTCTCTCACAGGTCAAGTCCTTAAGCTGCTACATTTGAAAAGAGAGGCGTGTCCAGTTCCTCATGGCTAAATGGCAATGCCCCGCTCCTTAATGACGTCATCAATTGTAGTGTATAACATGAGGCATTCAACACTATTATCTTTAATAATCAGCTAGTATAAGTGCAAGCTTAGCTGCGATCCACTCAGCAAGATAAAGTGTTTATAGGAGTTCAAAGTACCCAATCAGTATTCTTTTTTTTTCTTTTTATTAATTGTACAACATAAGTAAAGGATATGTTGAAAATACTATGTTGTAGACATCTATAATTTTTATACATATACACACACACAAGCTCCCTATATAGTGTCCCATTGTCCAGTAGTCACACCAAGCACTTCCACAAGCATAAGTGATACAGATGCGATATATACTGGGGGGATGAGCACATGATATAAGTGGATCGTATGTATGTGTATAGTAAAGTCATATTTATGAGATTAGACATGTATAATTTAGTCTCGTCTACCATATGTGAAGAATTTAGGGAGGGGGGATATACACTGTGAGGAGCGGGACTAGAACTAGTCCAAACCCCATTGTTGTAATAGCGAATACTCTATCACTGCTCATACCGCTTTGCACCAACAGCCCAATTAGTTACAGGTTAGCAGGTCATACTCTCAAAGCTGATTTTGCTTCTCCCCCAATGTTTTTCACTCACAGTCACTGACAGGAAGAGATATCTTTACTTGAAGCTGACATTTTGTCTTGTAGTTGTAGTAAAGGATCTCTGCCAGTTGACAGTACAATTTGTGATGAGCACCACTAGAAGTTAAAGCATGTTGGCTATTCAGCGTCAATTGGTGTGTAAAACTGAAGACATATGACAGTGTGCTAATGCTGGTGTTTGTGAGGCCTCAAGGCTGCAGACATCAAGAAGCATGTCAGAGATAAGGCTACAGAGCTGTGTACAATCCAACAAACCTTCTGCATCCCCTCATCATACAAGATGAATGTCAACAGTTCTTTCAGTCTGAGTGTGAGACACGAGCCTCCGGAGGAGGGAGCAGACCGAGCTCCTGCTGTGAACATTGGAGGAGACAAGCCCTGGATTTACAAACTCAATCTGAGAAAATTTAAGCTGAACAAGCCAAACAGCCTCAAACGATAACAACCTTTAAAGGTTTTGAGGCGGTGCTTGCAACTCAAGTCACAGCTTCAACTCTCTCCATAAGTTTTCTATGGAGTAAGGTCTGGAGACTGGCTAGGCCAACAGCCATGACCTAAATGTGCTTCTTTATGAGCCCGCCTTTGTTGTCTAGGTCTGTATGTTATGGTCACATTGTCATGTGCTTGAAGACTCACCATGACCCATTTTTAAATACCTGGCAGAGGGAAAGGAGGTTGTCACTCAGGATTTACGGTACATGGCTCACATCCATTATTCATCTCCACTTGATGCGGTAGAATGCAGGGGCGCGTACGGCTAGCGGCTGTGTTTATCGGGCTCTGGAGCCCCGAATAAAACAGCCCTGTGCCCCCGAGTCTCCCCCCGGTCTCCAGGCCTCTGCGCTGGGCCCTGGAGCACCGGGACATCCCTTTAGCACATGTAGCGTACCCAGATGGAACGCCACTCATGCTGAGAAAGGCCTTCTGCTGTACGCAGAGAGCAGCGCTCCCTGACCGCAGACATGTCGGACCCGCAGGTCCGACACAGCGGGGCCGCCGCGGGTCCTCACAGCGCTGAGTGGACCGCCGCGTGCCCCGTGCGCCTCAGCCGGCAAGCGTCTGGCGATGACATCACGTACATCGCGACGCTGCCTGTCCTCGGGCCGCTACAGCGCGTCAAAGGCCGTGCGCCCGAGGACTGCCGGAGGAGCGCGCCGTCTGAAAAGGATGTGAGGTGGCGCGCTCGCCGGGGGAGAGTTAAGGTGAGTATTAATGTTTTTATTTTTAAAGCGTTACACCCTGCCTCAGTGCCCCCATATACTGCTTGCCCTATAATGCCTGCCTGTGGCCCCCATATCCCCTGCCTGTGGGCCCCCCATACTCCTGCCTGTGGCCCCCATAAATCCGCTGCCTGTGCCCCCTATAATGCATGCCTGTGGCCGCCCATAATCCCTCCTGTGGCCCACCAAATATTCCGCTGCCTGTGCCCCTATAATGGCGCCTGTGGCCCCCATACCACATGAGTCTGTGGGCCCCATAACCCCTGCCTGTGCCCCTATAATGGCTGCCTGTGCCCCTATAAAGCCTGCTGGACCCCATATACTCGCCATGTGGGCCCTCCATATACTGCCTCGTTGCCCCCATATTCCCTGTCTGGAAGCCCCTATAATGCCTGCTGTTGGCCCCATATCCCCTGCGTGGCCCCATATCCCCTGCCCTTGGCCACCCATATCCCTGCCTGTGCCCCTATAATGGCTGCCTGTGCCCTATAATGCCGGCCTGAGGCCCCATTATACTGCTGTGGCCCCCATATACGTGCCGTGGTTGCCCCCATATTCCCGTGTCTGTGCCCCTATAAATATCCTGCCCAGTGGCCCCCATATCCCTAGCCTGTGCCTGAGCCCCCAAATCCCTGCCTGTGGCCCCATATCCCTGCCTTGCCCCTATAGGCTGCCTGTGAGCCCAAAAATGGCCTGCCTGTGGCCCCCCTAAATCTGTCCCTGTTGGCCCCCATATAACTTCCCGAGGCCCCCTATCCCTGCCTGTGCCCCTATAATGGCTGGCCTGTAGCCCCTATAAAGCCTGCCTGTGGCCCCCATATACTTCCTGAGGCCCCCAATATCCCTGTCTGTGCCCTATAATGCCTGCCTGTGGCCCCCATCACTCCCCTCCTGTGGCCCCCATACCCAGCATGTGGCCCCATATCCCTGCCTGTGCCCCTATAAATGCTTGCCTATGCCCCTATAAACGCCTGCCTGTTGCCCCTATTAATGCCTGCCTGTGGCCCCCCATCAGAATACCTGCCTGAGCCCCCATACGCCTGCCAGTGGCCCCCATACTCCGGCCTGTGGCCCCCTTATCCCTGCCGGGGGCCCCCATAATGCCTGCCTGTGCCCCTATATACCTGCCTGTGCCCCCCCATATACTGCCTGTGGCCCCCATATACTGCCTGTGGCCCCCATATACTGCCGTTGGCCCCATATACCGCCAAGTTGCCCCAAATTACCTGCCTGTGCCACCCTATATTACTGCCTGTGCCCACCCTGAATACTGCCTGTCCCCCCTATATACTGCCTGGTGGCCCCCATATACTGCTTCATTGCCCCTAATATACCTAAGCAGAAGGGACTGCTATACCAATAAATTAAGGAGTTTGCTGGAAATGAGAGGATTCTTAAGTATTTGTGTCCAAATCCTGCAGGACAAGTATTGGGCCGGAGCAATCAGCATGAAGGTGTGAACCGATGGATGAAGAAAAGGGAATGTGAAAACGACGCTGATCAGAAATGACGTCTCCGTGAGTTACAAATGTAACTGCATAGTAACACTTTATATTTCTGCAGAGTCCTACATACAACTTAGTATCTACCACAATCTGGACACATGGTATGGCGGTAAGAAAAGGTCTCTAGGGCCTGTGTTCATGGGATAGTCCACATGTGGAGTCGCGTTTGTCCGGGTCTGGCAGGATTATTTGAGCTTAAGTATGTAATAGTTTTGGGTCTTGGTTTGTAGGAGCTGTTAGTAACAATCACTTGTCTGGTAGATTTGCTCCATGTACGGTGAATGTATTTGGTGACTGATTAGGGTATTGTCATATGAAAGGATGAGAAGTTCTGTCTGGAAAAAGTAAATTTGTCATTGGTGATTTTTTACTGTACAGTGGACTGCCTGAGGAGATGTGACGGGATCTGTGTGGAATTGCAGAAAATTAGTGAAACTAGAACACAAGGTTTTTTCTCTGTAAAAAAACATCCGCAGTTCACAATGAGCGGGAAAAACACAAATGGCCCGAGCCCCCTGGTGTTTTAGGACCCTAGCAACGCCCTGCGGTGAAGTAGTCCTTTGCCCTTAGTAGAGAACACCCCCAAAACATAATGTTTCCCACTCCATGAGCCGGACATGGGTTTTGGTGTTACTTTTGGGTCATAGGCAACATTTCTTTTCCTCCAAACACGGGGAGTTGAGTTAATGCCAAAGAGCTCAATTTTTGTCTCATCTGACCACAGCATCTTCTCCCAATCACTCAGAATCATCCAGGTGTTCATTGGAAAACTTCAGACGGGCCTGCACATGTGCCTTCTTGAGCAGGGGGACCTTGCAGGCTCTGCAGGATTTTAAACCATTACGGCATAATGTGTTATCAATGGTTTTCTTGGTGACTGTGGTCCCAGCTGCCTTGAGATCATTAACAAGTTCCCCCCGTGTAGTTTTAGGCTGATCTCTCACCTTCCTCATGATCATGGATACCCCACAAGGTGAGATTTTGCATGGTGTCCCAGATCGATGTCGATTGACAGTCATTTTGTATTTCTTCCATTTTCTTACTATTGCAATAAGAGTTGTCTCCTTCTCACCCAGCGCCTTACTTATGGTATTGTAGCCCATTCCAGCTTACTCTAGGATCTTGTCCCTGACACCCTTAGGAAGCTCTTTGGTCTTGCCCATGTTGTAGAGGTTAGAGTCTGACTGATTAATTGAGTCTATGGACAGGAGTCTTTTATAAAGGTGACTATTTGAAACAGCTTTCTTTAATGCAGGTAATGAGTCGATTAGGAGCGTCTAACTGGTCTGTAGGAGCCGGAACTCTTATTGGTTGGTAGGGGATCAAATACTTATTTCTCTCAGCAAAATGCAAATCAATTTAGATCATTTATACAATGTGATTTTCTGGATTTTATTTTTGATATTCGAGCTCTCAATGTTAAAATTAACCAAACCCTTAAAAAATTTTATAGAATGTTCATGTTTTGTCAGTGGGCAAACTTACACAATCAGCAAGGGAATAAAAAAATTTTATATATTTAAAATATTATATATTTTATATTTATATATATATATATTAAAATAAAATATATATATATATATAATATACATACACACACACACACACACACACACACATATACATATACATGAATGTCTATTAGGAGAATCAAACCTATTTGTTCATAATTCCAACCCATAACATTTGTATTCAAACAAATGACATATACCCTCCATCCTGAATCTACCATAGTAACTTACGCCATAGTAACTGTACAGAAGATATAGGATAACTGCTCCATCAATGGACCCCATCAATGATTAATATACAAACATTACCTTATGGACTATAAAAAAAACCTTGCTCTAACATTTATCAATAAAGAGTGGCACACTAGGCAATTTTGGAACTGAAGCCAAGTGTGAAGCAACTGCAGAAGTTGCCCACCCACTTAATAGGCCATGGGGACAGCACTAAATTAGAGACATCACCTCTTCAGAACAATTACAGGAGCTCCAACAACTCTTACCCTCAAGGTCGTCAAAGCCAGGTATAACATTGTTACTCATTGACTTCATTGGGCATTGGGAAATCCTTAAAGGGGTTTTCTCACCACAATGATTAGCTTTTAACATTAAGGGAAAGGTAAATGAAGAGTATTACCAAATACATTGTTGTTTTATTTTGCTTTGTTCAGGAGATAAAGAAGATTATATCTGCTGATGGTTTACACTAGTTTCTCTAGGTTACCAAGCACTTCTCTCCGCTTTCTCTCTTATCTGATTGTTCCACAAGTTGCCATCCGACCATGGTGACTCCTACCTGCTGAGCCTTTTCTCTATCATTGGACTTTGTTTAGCTAAGTTAATGACAAGTTTAAACCCTTAGAGCCCTGTAGCCTTGTGCACTATATAATGTAAATCTCCTGCCGTCATGTCATTATAAAAGGAACAGCTAAGAATAGAGGAGCAGATATGCCAATCACTGCTATAGAATCTCCCACAGCCTAACCCGAAAGTGTGAGTGTGAAGCAGCCTGTGGCTTTGTAAAAACAACTTGGTGAGACAATCCTTTTAATCCAAGAGACACTAGCAGCTTCTACTGGCAGTGACGCCTGATCCCCAGGAGTTCCTTTAGCCAAGCCATCATGGTCAGCAAAGCAGCAGAGGTTATTCCAGTTGAGTAACCTCTTAAATAAAAAGTTTTCCTAGTGAAGATTTCCTCTTAACCATATAAAATATTATATTAAAAAGAGTTAATGGAAAACCCAAAATTTCCCAAACATATCAGGCACGCTCCTGTTATGGGACCCCTGTGACTAATTGGCTATACAAAGCTGTCCTACTGCTAATGAATATGTTATATTTCATAGCACACAGATTGAATACTTAGCATGATGTAAATAACATCAATTGAGTCAGGGTAGTCCGGTGGAAGGCTTTGTAATAGGTTGTACATTTTAAAGCCACAAGCTGAGACTAACCCTTAAAAAACCCTTGTTTACAATTGTTTTGTCCTACGGGGTATTGAGGCTCTTCATCCCGTTCTTGCAGTACCAATCGATCAGAAATTGGAAGCGTGTTTCCCAAAACAGCCGCAAGTGAAGAATCCATTCCATTGAAGACGAAGGCGACCAGCAGTATTATGGAGCTTGATATCAATAAAGTCCCCATCTTGGATTATCTACATGAAAGATAATAGCCCTATTACAACATCTTATAATCAATATCAGGCTACTCCGATGTCAAATATCTAGTATGGAAGATCGGATTTACATGATCTGTTTTGTCCGATGCTTGTGCAGTGCCTATGGCTATATAGTTATCCCTGAGCTGGTGCAGCTTACACTCCAAGAAACAATTTGAAGTCCAGTATGACAAGGCATGTAGCTTGAAAGCCACCTACAGTAACTGGCACAGTGGGGGTGGGTAATAGGAGCACAACAGGGCACCTAAATGAATTGTCTGTTATGACAGCAAATTAAACTAGTGATTTGATAATGTGACAGCTCCCTGGGACTTCACTCCATCACAAATAAATGAATGTCTTGCTGCCCATTCACCTTGAGTAATACGAAGTGAATTTCCCATTTCGTTCTCATGCTTGTAGCTTGTATTTAAAACAAAAAATTTTCGGATGAAAAGTTGCTCACGCAAAAGGAGCATATATGTAAAGTGCAAAAATTTGGGGATGTTCCCAACAGAAACCTCTCCTGACAGAAATCATTCCTTTTATGGACATTTTGCCTTGATGACTGGGGCACATTACTACCTGGTCTTCTCCTCACCAAAATATCACCTCTTCAATCTATCTCGAGTGCAACAGCCAGGTTCATCTTTCTTCCAACTGCAACACCGATGCCTCTACCCTGCGCAAATCACCCAACCCCACCCATTTCCTTTAGGGAAAAAATTTTTTGGGGTAAAAACAGTTTTATTGAATCCCCCAACAATACAGTTATTTCTATCCAACCCCCTTTTGTTTGACATCATTTCAACATGCATGACTATTTCTCAGAGTATTAACGATACATTCCAGTGACATATAGCAAAGTTCCATTTTCAATATAACAATTTTATCATAACAATCTTTACAATCTTTACAATCTTGTTTGCTTCTGTCGTATCGTAAAGCGTACTCGACGGTATCAAGATTCTTCACAACAAGCAACAATCAACATAAAACTTAAAATTGGTGGTCGTCATTCAGTTTCGTCCCCCGCCCCCACCCTTCTTGCACCGCACATCATCCTCTCCACTTCCCCTGAGCCCCCTGTATTCCCCTTTCCCGGGTTGCTTCCCCCCCAATCTGCATAGATATTTTTGGGTCCACCCTCGTAGGGGCCCCCCTACCCGTCGGTTATCCCGTTTGGGGGCATATGGGCCTAATAAGTTCCTTTTCCCCAAACCCCGTAAGCCCGGACCGCTGAGGAAAGCCCCCCACCCCGAGGTTTTAATCAACCACGAAGATTTATCCCCCAAAGTGAAAAATTTTCCCCCCAATACTCTGTTCCCCGTGGTTAGAATGTCTATAGGGATTGGCCCCCCAATTGTTCGGGAAAAAACCTATTTTTTTTTTCTTTAAACTTTTTATCAAATTTTTTGACGACATTAAATTTTAACACCCCCCAAAATGTAGAAAAAAAATTTTTTTTTTTTTTTTTTGCTATCGGCCTCAAAACCCCAAACCAACTTCAACAGGAAGTAACAAATTCTCCCAAAAAATAAAATTTGGGCCCTTTCCCGCTGTAGCCATCTATGAGGATGGCCTTTCTTGCTGCCGCTCCAAATGTAAGGGAAAAAGTGGGCTCCCTGTGCTGACGTGGTCACCATCCCCCTCCACATACCCCAAAAAAGGCCAGGCTTCGAAGGCTCGAAGAAACATTCCAGTTGCTTGCTTTTAGTAGTGACAGTATTCCCATTAGAACAACATTTAAACTTATCACTTTTCACCTACAAGTCTCCAAGAATTCCCTAAAATATTGCTTCTCTCGGTCACCCCCTCACTTATTTTTATGCCAAAGATCTACAGTTAACATCCTACCTAATCCTTTCATCATTTTAAAACTTTTTGACAAACCCTGCGGGGGCATGCAGGCATTTCTTATATAGATGTACGTCAGGGGGGCGTTCCCCCCTTTTTATGTAAACTACCCCATATTTATGAAACATGGCTGGGCCATTGTGTACACCAATATATAAATAATGATTATTGTTATTATTATAGGAGTCATTTTGTGCTGCACCAGTTCTTTAGAGTGCATTTAACCAGACAAGATACAAAAATCCACAATTATAAACATGCCATAAACTCAGATTTTTAGGGAGTCCTTTCATATTTCGGAATTTGACTCAGTTTTTAAGCCTTTTACTCCCTATATTTTTCCGGGATTTCCGACAGGTTGGGTTTTTCCGACCCGGGATTTGCCCCGTTTTTTTGTGCAATGCCCTCCCCGGGGGGGGAGGGCGGCTTTTCTCCGCAATTAGCAGAGAAAGCCTCCCCCTTTCCCTTCACTTGTTTATTCCGTCGAAACCGTTGAAGTTTTTTCGAGCGCTGGGGGGTCTTTAAAAACGGGGCGGAAAACCTGTGCAATGGGGCGCTGCACTTTTTTTCTAGAGGCCCCTGAAAAGTTTTTGGGGGTTTTTCGAGGTTTGCAAAACTGCAAACCATCTGAAAAAAAGTCCCAAACCGGGCTGTGGGGATTGGGCCCTTTTACTTATTTTCCGGACGCTCCTGCTTGTTCGGTGGCCCCTCCATTTTATTAGGTTCAGGTGACAGGGCAGCAAAGTACTGTATCAGGTAATAGTCTTTATTTACTTTGCCTACATTTTTAAAGCTAATCAGTGAGATGTGAATACCTATTTAAACATGTTATGAAGAACACAGGATATCACCCTTGCAAAAATTGTTAAAAGAACTGGATTTCCCTGCCTTTTAATTGCAGCTGTTTTTCCTTTCAAATTTTTTTTTAAGAAAGGGTCTGAAACGTATCCTTACGAGTTCTGCTGCTGTTAGCTTGTACTTACTCTCTCAGCAATACTTGGAAAGGTGACAGGCTGTATGCATGCAACATTTGATACAGAACATATAGATATTATATATAGATATATAGATCTATTTTAAATGTGTTTTCATAATTAAAATATTTCAATATATTAGCATCTGTGCACTCTGATGTAATTTTCACTGTCAGTCCACTTAAAAAAGTGTACCCTTGCATTCCTGAAAGCCCTGTGCTTTTGCCTTCCCATAACTTCAAAGAATTGTGCTAAAACTAGTAAGGAGCCAGTATGAGGCCCAGTTTTATAGTTAAGAAAGCCACCTGTCTCTGAATCAATTGTGATGGAGGGGTTGGCTTAGCAACACAATTCAGATGCAGTTGAAGTTCAGATTTTCAGCTTTTATTCAGTGGGTTGAACAAAATGATTGCATAAAAATGTGAGGAACTAAAGTATTTTTTAAACACAATTCCTTCATATCAGAGGGTCAAAATTAATCGAACAAATTAATTAATTGTAAACAAAGTGTTAATTTCTAATACTGGGTTGAAAACCCTTTGTCGGCAATAACTGCCTGAAGTCTTGAACTCATGGACATCACCAGACGCTGTGTTTCCTCCTTTTTAATGCTCTGCTGGATCTTCCGTTGCTGTTTGTGGGCTTTTCTGTCTGAAGTTTACTCTTTAACAAATGAAATGCTGCTCAATTGAGTTTAGATCATGTGACTGACTTGGCCAGTCAAGAATATTGCACTTCTTTGCTTTAATAAACTCCTGGGTTGCTTTGACTTTATGTTCAGGGTCATTATCTATCTATATTATGAAACACCGACCAATCAGTTTGGCTGCATTTGGCTGGATTTGAGCACACAGTATGCCCCTGAATACCTCAGAATTCCTTTAAAATTGCTTATGTCCTACGTCACATCATCAATAAACACTCTAGTGACCCAGTGCCACTGGCAGCCATGCGTGCCCAAGCCATCACACTGCCTCTGCCATGTTTTACAGGTGATGTGGTATGCTTTAGATCGTGAGCTGTACCACCCCTTTGCCATACTTTTTCTTTACATTATTCTGGTAGACGTTGATCTTGGTTTCATCTGTCCAAAGAATGTTCTTCCAGAACTGCTGGCTTTTTTAGATGTTTTTTTTAGCAAAGTCCAATTTAGCCTTTTAATTCTTGAGGCTTATGAGTGGCTTGCACCGTGCAGTGAACCCCTGTATTTACTTTCATGCAGTCTCCTCTATGGTAGATTTGGGTATTGATATGCCCACATTCTGGAGTGTGTTGTTCACTTGGTTGGCTGTTATGAAGAGGTTTCTCTTCACCACGGAAATTATTCTGCTATCATCCATTACCGTTGTCTTCCATAGGCGTCCAGGTCTTTTTGCATTGATAAGCTTACTAGAGCTTTCTTTCTCAGGATGTACCAAACTTTAGATCTTGTCTCTTACTGTAGCAATTTCTCAATTTTTTTTTTCTGTTTTGAGCAGCTTAAAGTGTGGCTTGTTTCACCTGCATGGAGAGCTCTTTTGCCCGCATCTTTTCTTTACAGTAATATCATCCAAATGCAAGTACCACACCTCAAATCAACTCTAGGCCTTTTATCTGCTTAATTGAGAATGACATAACAAAGGAATTGCCCACAACTGCCCATGAAACAACCTTTTGTCCAATTACTATTGATCCCTTTAAAAACAGGGTGACACATGTTAAGGAGCTGAAACTCCATTTTTAACATCCATTTTTTATCTGGATACCCTAAATTGAAAGCTGAAAATCTGGCCTTTATGTCCATTCTAAAACTATCATTTCAATATTTGTCAGTAAACGGGAAAAAAAAACAAATTTTGTTTCAGTTTCCAAAAATATATACCGTATATACTCGAGTATAAGGCGACCCGAATATAAGCTGAGGCACCTACTTTTGCCACAAAAAAACTGGGAAAACGTATTGACTCAAGTATAAGCCTAGGGTGGGAAATGCAGTGACTACTGGTAAATTTCAAAAATAAAAATGGATACGAATAAAATTATATAGGCAGGTATAGGCAGTTTAATGTCCGCCATAGGCAGATATAGCCAGGTATATGTCCCCCATAGCATGAATAGGCAGTTTAATGCCCCCCATAGGCAGGTATATGTCCCCCATAGGCAGGTATAGGCAGGTTTATGTCCCCCATAGCAGGTATAGGCAGGTATATGTCCCCTCATAGGCAATTATATGTGCCCCATAGGCAAGTATAGGCAGGTATTTGTCCCCCATAGCAATTATAGGCAGGTATATATCCCCCTATAGGCAGGTATATGTCCCCTCATAGGCAGGTATATGTCCCCCATAGGCAGGCATAGGCAGGTATATGTGTCCCATAGGCAGATATAGGCAGGTATATGTCCCCCATAGCAGGTATAGGCAGGTATGTGTCCCCCATAGCAGGTATAAGCAGGTATATATCATCTCATATGCAGGTATATGTCACACATAAGCAGGTATAGGCAGGTATGTGTCCCCCATAGCAGGTATAGGCAGGTATATGTCATCTCATATGCAGGTATATGTCACCCATAAGCAAGTATAGGCAGTTA
The DNA here is from genome assembly GCA_025379985.1 of Phyllomedusa bahiana. Classification (NCBI taxonomy): domain Eukaryota; kingdom Metazoa; phylum Chordata; class Amphibia; order Anura; family Hylidae; genus Phyllomedusa; species Phyllomedusa bahiana. The sequence goes on from JAODAL010007578.1 coordinate 90,305, forward strand.
TGTGTCCCCCATAGCAGGTATAGGCAAGTTTATGTCCCAATAGGCAGGTACAGGCAGGTTTATGTCCCCCATAGCAGGTTATAGGCAGGTGTATGTCCCGCATAGCAGATATAGACAGGTAGAGGCAGGGCTTGTTAAAAAAAATAAATAAAAGTACTTACCTTTCCCCGCCGCTCTGAGGCTCTCCCCACGCTCCGTCTTCTGGCACAGGCGGCGTGATGTCATCAGACCACGCAGGCAGTGTGATGACATAGCACGCTGCCTGAGCCCGAGACTCCAGAAGGCTGCAAGTCTGCTTGCGGCCTTCCAGAGTTCTATTGCGGAGCACGGAGCGCTCACTCTCTACTCTGCAATAGAGTCTTCGGTTGTATGCACTCCCAGGAGTCGCATACAGCAGAAGCGATCCCCGCCGGTGCCCGGGCCGTAGCAGCAAATGGACGCCGACGGGTGACCAGAGAGCTGTATGCGCTCCCAAGAGTCTCCTCTGGGAGCCGCATACAGCTGAATCCCAAATTAGCCGATATTTGTTGGTGATATTTGCAGCTGTATGCGGCTCGCAGAGGAGTCGCATACAGCTGAAGTGTTTCTGCCAGCGCTAGGGCCAGCGCAGCGCCCAGGCGCCAACAGTGACTCGAGTATAAGCCGAGGAAGGCTTTTTCAGCTCACTTTTTGGGCTGAAAAACTCGGATTATACTCGAGTATATATGTATGTACAGTATCTCACAAAAGTGAGTACATATCTTTGTAAATATTTTATTATATCTTTTCATGGGATAATACTGAAGATATGACACTTTGATACAATGTAAAGTAGTCAGTGTTCAGCCTGTATAACAATGTAAATTTGGTGTGTCCTCAAAATAACTCAACACCCCTAAGTGAAAATAGACAAATTGTGACCAAAGTGTCAATATTTTGTGTGGCCACCATTATTTTCCAGCACTGACATAACTCTCTTGGACATTGAGTTCACTAGAGCTTCACAGGTTGCAGCCACTGCACTTCTCCACCTTCCGTCTGAGGATGCTCCACAGATGCTTAATAGGGTTCAGGTCTGAAGGCATGCGTGGCCAGTCAAGTACCTTTACCTTCATTTTCTTTAGCAAGGCAGTGGTTGTTCCAGAAGTGTATTTGGGGTTATCGTGTTCGAATTCTGCCTTTCTGACCAGTTTCTAAGTGGAATAGGCTCATGCTCTGCTTCAGTATGTCACAGTACATGTTGGCATTCATGATTTCCTCGATGAACTGTAGCTCCCCACAGTCGGCAGCCATCATGCAGCCCCAAACCATGACCTTCCCAGTACCATGCTTGACTGTAGGCAAGACACACTTGTCTTTGTACTCCTCACCTGGTTGTCAGCACACACATTTGACACCATCTGAACCAAATAAGTTTATGTTGGTCTCATCAGACCACAGGACATGATTCCATTAATCCATATCCTTAGTCTGCTTGTCTTCAGCAAACTGTTTGCAGGCTTTCTTGTGCATCATCTTTCTGAGACGACATCCATGCAGCCCAATTCGATGCAGTGTGCGGCATATGGTCTGAGCACTGACAGGCTGACCTCCCGCCCTTTTAACCTCTGCAGCAATGGTGACAGTACTCTTACATCTATTTTTGAAAGGTAATCTCTGGATATAACGCTGAGCATGTGCACTCAACTTCTTTGGTTGACCGTGGTGAGGCCTGTTCTGAGTGGAACCTGTCTTGTTAAACTGCTGTATGGTTTTGGCCCCAGTGCTGCAGCTCAGTTTCAGGTCTTGACAATCTTCTTATTGTCTAGGCCATTTTTATATAGCGCAAAAAAAAAATTTTCAGTCATTTCTTTGTCATGAGCTACCATGTTTAACTTTCAGTGACCAGTATGAGAGAGTGTGAAAGCGATAACACCAAATTTAACATAACTGCTCTCCACTCACCCCTGTGACCTGTAACCTGAATGAGCCACATGACACTGTGGAGGGAAAATGGCAAATTGTGCACAATTTGTCCATTTTCACTTGTAGGTGTACTCACTTTTGTTGCCAGCAGTTTAGACATCGATGGCTGTGTGTTGGGTTATTTTGAGCACACACCAAATTTTCACTGCTATACGAGCCGTACACTGACTATTTTACATTGGATCAAAATGTCATATCTTCAGTGTTGTCTTATGAAAATATATAATGCAATATTTACAAAAATGTGAGGGGTACTGTATTCTCTGTGAAATAACAATCGCAGAGCATCTTCTTTTATAACTCTGTGTTGTGCAGTTCCTCTGTCAGGGTTTGTTCACACGGCGTCTTTACGGGTCGTATTTTGGGACATAATTGTGCTGCAGTACGCCCGAAGTACAGCCCGCAAATGTGGTAATTCATAGCTCTCATTGAAAGCTATGAATACCTGCTGTTTTCCTGGCGCACAATATGCGGCAAGAGAAAGAGGTGACATGTTATGAATCGGGAAAATCTTAAGTGAATGGGGGCTGGGCCAGAGCCTTTTAGAAGTGGAAACCTGCTAAGTAGTAGATAAAGTAGATACCATTTTGCATATTCTGTAATCCTGTATTTATCTAATGTTGAATTCATGCTGACAGCATGTCATTGTTACATCACTATAAATTAGGTAGTCCTCAAAGGGGTTGTCTCGCTACAAAGAATAGCTTGCAAATTGTAGGGAACACAAAATAAAGACATTTTTCAAATATATTGCTTTGTTCCTCTGTTTTCCCTAAGGAGATACAAGTGAATTTATGACCTCCTGGCTATTTCAGTTCCCTCAGTAATGACCTGTAAACCCAAATTCTCCCCCTGCTGTTTGTTCAATGAGATAACAGTGAGTGTGTCATCACACAGGTCATGGCAGTGTCCTGTGCTGCTCAGCAGTAAAAAGCTTGATTTGTGTAAAATAAACAGAACTGTAATTAGGGCTTTTGTTTTGGGGATCAGATAAGAAGTCCTGTTAGTAGTTTGAGAAGCTAATCTGATCTAATTAGCATCTGAAAGCACAGCATGGCACAGAGCTGTACAAGCATGGAGCTTTGCAAATGAGTCAGTCTGAACCAGGAAGTGACAGAGTATTTCATTCATGCATTCTCTGAAACTCTGAAGGGAGACAACTCCTTCAAGCCTGGACTGACCCACAGGGGAACAGGACAAAAATCTGAGGACCACTGAGAATGGTGGGCCTGGGGCTGCTTTTCAGGGATAAAGACAGAGAATGAGAGGTACAAAGCGAGAGCCGTGAGCAGTCAGGTACAGTACATGTAAGAAGGGTCCCAAAAATCAACTTCTCTGGTGAGAACAAGGCACCCACTCTGACACTTGTAGTCACAGTGTCAGTAACAGTGTATACAGCCCACTCCATCACATACCCAGCAGCATGAATATAATGCTATGTTCACACGGCTTAATTGCAGGACGTATTTCGCCCCGCAATTACGCCGTGTGTACAGGGGCGGGGGGGGGGGGGGCGTCACCTCGCCGGCCCCGTAGACGTATACGCCGTGAATAATTGACGTAATTTCTCTCCCCGCTCGCCGTATTGTGCGAGCAGGGAGAGGAGACGTAAACCATAGTTCTCTATGAAAAACTGTGGTTTAAACCTAATGACGGGGCGGTTTTTCAGCCCGTAATTTGTGCAGTACTGCGCGAATTACGGCTGAAATACGTCCCAAAATAAGCCGTGTGAACATAGCCTAAGAGTCACAGAGGTGGCTGTCACAGCTGGAGCTTTAAGGGGTCTCAAAGTTTCTCTGCCAGAAAAGAAAACACCATTATAAATGGCACATGGTGGGAAGAGGTCCCTGTTGCAGACTTTTTACTGGGGCCTGGACCCTTTGCATATCCCAAAACGTTTGGAAAACATTTGAGGTGTAGATACAGAAAAAGCCATAGAGATGGAGCAAACATCAGTTATAGGAAGCAGGATAGGTCTGCAAATAGCAGAGAAGAGGATGGACATAATACATTGCTTATTAAGTGGTTAAACATCAAGCTGTACCTGAACCATAGTAAAACCTCTGGACATGGCAGGGACTTATGTATGATGCCTGCATGGCAACACCCAAAACTATTGTAATAACATGGTACCCATCTCCTGTACCAATATTACGGACATATTAGCATTAGGACCATGGATTTGAAGCAAACCACAGCAAAATTTGTATTGAGTTTGTCTACTCTTCCCAGTCTGTTGGGTCAACTGGCATGTAAAAACTGGAGTGGAAAATTGAGTTGGTGATCCTTATTAGTGATAGGAGTCAATGCTATACAATGTTTCTGTACAAATAACCTGGGCACTCAAAAGTGGCAACGATCCTGTGCCTGTCACCAGAGTGTTTGCCCAATTTAGAGCCCGAAGGAGCTGTTTGCTACATCCACAGCCTTCAGGATCAGACTGTCGGGAGTTGTAGTATGTGTATTCAGGTGCTGGCCCTCAAATAGCATCACCAATATTATGACGCATGCTAGTAACATATATATCACTAACTTAAAGGGGTTGTCTCACTACATTGATTCATCTTACCTCAGTTCTGTTTTCTTGGTTTCATTTTGAATTCAGGGGTGTGTTTACTGCTTCCACTAGGCTGCAGTAGAAACCAGGTCTGTAGCTATAGCAACCAGTGCTGGCAACCTATCATGAGAGAGTGAACAGGTCTGTAGCTATTGCAACCTGAGGAGCTGATGCAGCCCATACAAGAGGAGATATCTCAGAATAGGTAGGACACTGTTAATACACACCTATTGTAAAGTGACTTGTGATCTTTAACATAAAAAGCAATCCTTGTAGAGAGACAACCCCTTTAAATAGCTATTGCTATTCTTGCTGTCAGTGAATGGAATTTCTTATGGTTACATGCAGAGGCTGAAAACCTATCCAGACTTAAAAGGGTGTTCCCACCATATACTTTGTTATCATATAAACAGTATATAAAACATCAAAAATGATAGGTGCTAGTCTCAACTCTGGGATACACATCTATCTCAGAAACGGGTCCCTAAAAGCTTCGACTCTTGTGCACTACTCTCCATTCTGTTCTATGGGGGTTCTGAGTACAGCTAAACCCACCGCTCATCTGAACTCCCATAGAAAAGAATAATGAGTTGTGCACAAGCGTGGCCTCCTCTCCATTTTAAGCCGAGACCTTCAGTGACCCGTTCCCGAGAAGTTTGATAATACATCATATCAATATGCCATCAAAGTCTATGGTGGGAACATCCCTTTAATACTTCTCTCAGCTGAGAGTTTGCTACAGTTGTAGCTGAACAGCCAGCAATCCAGCTTACACTGATACATTTGAACAATCTGTCAAAAGGTGCTTTCACACGTTTTTGGTGCGTGCGTTTTTGGTGCGTGCGTTTTTGGTGCTTTTTTTGATCCGTTTTTTGTGCAGGAAGGCACAGCAATTAATGTTGTACATTGCTGCACAAAAAACGGCAAAATCTCGGAAAAAAATTGCGATTTTCCCGCGATTTTTGTGCAGCAATGTACAGCATTAAGCGCTGTGCCTTCCTGCACAAAAAACGCATCAAAAACGCACCAAAAATGCACTGTGTGAAAGCACCCTAAGGGCGTATCCCCACGGCATAGGACAAATACCGGTCGGTTTGCCGGCCGGTATTTTTCCTGTTTAGCACCCGTCCCCACGGCCGCGGGGGAGACGGCTTTTCTCCGCAATGAGCGGAGAAGAGCTCTCCCCCCTCCCATTGAGAAGCACAGATTCCGTCCGAAAACCGGACGGAAGATGGTGCTTTCTCAATGTTTTGCCGGCAGCAAAACCGCCCGACGGAAAACCCGTGCAGTGGGGACTGCTGCACGGGTTTTCCATAGAGCCCCATTGTGCTCATTTTCGGCCGGTTTTGTCAGGCGGTCTGAAAAAACGCAAACCGGCTGAAAAAACGGCCGAAAACCCGTGCAGTGGGGACATGCCCGAAGAGGATGAACCAAATTTGGGCTGCTTATTTAGGATGTGATTTTCTGCAATTTCCCACGGTTGGCTGTGTATACAGTTTTAACATGTGAAACACATTTATTTATTATACATGTTTCTCCAGTTAAAACCGCATAGAAAAACCACAGCAAATCACAGTAAAAATGCATGGAGATTTTCCAGTTGTATTTTTTAATGTGGTTTTTAACTGTAACAAAACTGCCCCGTGCAAATACACACTTAGACCAGTTTCAGATCTGTGTCAAAGGTTCACCTTAAGAGCCTTCATCACAGATTCCATCAAAAATCTCCTGCCCTCCTCCCCCCCATCCTCAAAAAAAAAAAAAAAAAAAAAAAAAAAGCATAGCATGCAGCATTATTTTTCCTGTTAAACCAACAGATACCATGACGGAATCTAGAAAGACCCCATAGCAGTCTATGGGGTCCATTGCTGTCAATCATGAAACTAATCTGGTGATCAAACTGCACACTAAACACCTTTATTTTTTGCATGTTTAGGGCATAGCAGTAATGCATTATGTTTCACTAATTCGATGTCTGTATGGAACCCAGTCCTGAATGTAGGACAGCTTTCCCCTGCAGAAAGGCATTATAGCTAGGAACCCACCTAATAAGGCTACCTTGATGCGGTAGGTGGGCAATCGCAACTTGATCAAACTATGCTCTAACCGCCTTTAATTCTGGCATATTTAAGGCACAGCAGTAATGCATTTTAAATGTTCGTATGATTATAGTGCTGGTTTTGTGCAGCTGTAGAATTTACTTTCCGCAGTCACAACGGTTTGCGCTAGTGTCTATACAAATTGCAAATGGAGGTGCAGACTAATTTGTTTTTTTTCTCTTGGATCCGGGGCCACCTCTACGACACAGGCTCCCAACCAAACCTCCAACATAGATGTGAACCTAGCCTTAGTTCGCTACATGGGGATTGCCTAGACAATGGTATCAAATTCACAGCTGTGGGAAATATTAGGCTCTCTCTGTAAACAGGAATGTTTAGATTTCCTGACAGCAAGCAAAGATCTTAGGAATGAAATCACAAAATATATTAAATACTAATAAAGCTTTATTATTTATTTGTAAATTGTATCCCACAAATAAATAAATAAACTACATATTCTCCCATTTTCCAATTCTCTGGTGACATCATCAGAATGTAAATTTGTGTAACTATTCATTAAAAACGAGCACTACAGCTGATGTCACACAATTGTATTATGGCTTTTTGTAGAGCAATAGATCATTGTCAAATAAAGGATTGCTTTCTGTGCTACGAGATCAGAAAACCTTTCTCCCAATGTCTTCCGTAACTGCATATATATTGCTCGATGACCTAATGACCCCTCTTCTAAAAAGAAAACCCCTGTACCTTATATCCTGGTTGTTGCCGTTTGTGCTGGTTTTATACACAGGCTCCTTCTCTTCTCATTCACTCTTCCGCAGTGAATCTACTCAGTATCTGAATGCCCTCTAATAGACCAGCTGCGCACAGAAACGGAAATGTTTTATCCAGGCTTGAAATGCATGATGGGAGGGGAATAATCATTGTACATCACATCATCCGCCCGTCACGTTTTATCCAACCACTGAAGCATCCAATGACTAACCACTCTCATCTTGACAGGTGCACAGAGAACATTTAATGTGATATCTTTGGAAATGATAGCTTTTTTCGCAAAAAAGGTTTCAGAAGCACGACTCATTTTCTTTAATCTTTAATCCAAGTTGTCAAAAAAAATGAAATTTTAAAGTAGTTTGGAAATTTAATTATTGGGGTTTTAAAGGGGAGGATTGAGATTAGAAAATAAGGTCTGCTTTATTCCTATGGAAGCAGCAGCACTCTTGTCCATGGGCTATGTCTGGTATTGCAGAAAAATTAATTCAAAGCAAACCTGTCAAGTGGTTTATGTGTGTCTGATATGACAGAAGGAGAGAAGCTAAGCTCAGGGATAACTAACATGTGCTTACTCAAGGCTGCACACAATGGGTTAATATCCACATCTCTGCAGTTAGGACAGAAGAATAGAAACTAGTATTAGGTGCAATTAATTAGAAGCAGGTTGAGCAGTTTGATCCACAAAGGAAGAATCTGAAAGAAAACTTAACAATATTTGCTGATTATTATAAAGTATCCTCAAGTATGAGTATCCTCAAGACTGATGAAATACCAGTCAGCACCCTCAACCCAAGCGCTCCACCCAACCGTGCTGTTGGAGGAATGAACTGTCTAAGCCGGAAGCGCCACCAGGCACCCTGCTGGTTTGTGGGTCTGGTGGTCTGGACTGGTGAGTCCTGCACTCTTATCTTTGTTTTCAGTGCTGCTGACATTTATTATTATGTGTCCTGACAACTAGACCGACATTAAAGGGGTTGTCTTACTACATTGATTCATCTTACCTCAGTCCTGTTTTCTTGGTTTCATTTTGAATTCAGGAGGGTGTTTACTGGTTTCTACTAGGCTGCAGTAGAAGCCAGGTCTGTAGCTATAGCAACCAGCACTGGAAGCCTATCAAGAGAGATCAAATAGGTCTGTAGCTAGAGCAACCTGAGGAACTGATGCAGCCCATACAAGAGGGGATATCCAGGAATAGGTAGGACACTGCTAATAGACAAATATTGCAAAGTGACTTGTTTTTGCAAGATCTTTAACATAAAAAGCAATCCGTGTAGTGAGACAACCCCTTTAAGATTCCATTCTTAGTGATCTCACGGAGACCAACCGGAAAATTACTAATAAAATGGAAGATCTGGAAAATCGCTCACGCAGGAATAACCTGCGCATTATAGGACTTCCTGAGAAAATCCCTTCCAGCCAGCTAAAGAAAATTTGCGACATGATCTGCCAGCAGCGCTAAATCTGGAAATGCTATGCAAAGTAGAAAGAGCGCATAGAGTAGGACCTGACAACGTCTCACGATCCCAAAACGCAAATGGCCGCTCTACGCATCCCAGACAAGTCATTGCAAAATTTTTAGATTATGCAGACAAAGAAAACATCCTGCGTAGTTTTAAAAAACGACAAAAACCCTTAAAATACGACGGTTCATCAATTCTGATCTTCAATGACTACTCTATTGATGTATCCCGAAAGAGAAAGGCTTTCAGTAAACTATGCTCTGCACTATATAGCAAGAAGATAAGATTTCAACTGCAATACCCAGCGACGTTAAAAGTGACATTACCAGAGGGTACAACTGAGTTTTTCCAATCAGCCCAGCAAGCAGAAGAGAGACTGAACCATCTACTCCAGGGTAACTCGAAGGACAGCACAACACATACATCTCAAGGTCTGTCGGAATCAGACAACGAAAAGAGAAGTACCCAGTCAGTCAGACCCAAGGAGCAAAGACCGCCACAAACGCCGAGGGAAGCAAGAAACAAATCCTGAGAGGGACTCGGTTATCCAAACAACATTGATGCTCGATAAGTAGTATAGCAAATCTGGTTGACTTTCATGTAATGTTCTATTAGCTGTTTAAGAACAGTTTGGTGGTACCAAGAGGGGAGGGATAACTTCTATTCTCACACTCTCTTCCTTCCCCTTCGACCCCTGCCCCCCCCTTTTTTTTTGTTTTCTCTTCTCTCTCTCTCCTTACCTCAAACTGTATGATATAGGGAAAAAGGAAAAACATTTCATATTTGAAGGAGATGGGGGATATGGGGGGGGGGGGGTATGGGAATGTATTATATTTACATAAGTGATGTAAACATCTGCTCACAGCAAGCGGTGATCTAGAATGTGAAGCACGCCAGAAAAAAGTGAGGTCTAGAGATATCAGGGAAGTGGATTGTGGAGGAAATGTTATATTTCGTTGCATTTTGGTTAATTTTTCAGAAATTCTTCAATTCAAAGTTAATAAGGTTCAGCCAGGACGAGGGAATGTCTATATCAGTGGCAAAATGCATGGGAAGAGTTAAAAAATGGTTACTAGGGAAGAAATCTGCAATACATCGGTACACCAACACCTGTGTTTAATAAAGAATGAAAATAATATCTTGGAACGTGAAGGGACTGCTATCCCCACAAAAGTGATCCATGATATTAAGGCAGTTGGGTAAGATGAAGCCAGACATAGCTATGCTCCAAGAAACCCACTTAGCTGCTGAAGATTTTTTTCGAATGAAAAAATATTGGGTGGGAGAGGTCCTAGGTTCATCTGCTGTAAACAAAAAGAATGGAGTTTTAGTTTTATTTAAAAAATCTCTAGCATATAATATCATAGCAGTCAAAGCTGACGAAGAGGGAAGATGGGTGAAGATACATATGAATTGCCCAATGGGTGAGATATGCTTATACAATATTTATGGCCCAAATAGGGAGGGAACCGATTTTTTCCAGAAACTAGGTACACAGGTTCTCTCAGACCAGACGCTCACAACACTAATTGGGGGAGACATGAATGCAGTAATAGTCCCGGAGGAAGATCGTAAGCGATCCCACACAACACGCAGAGGAGCAAACGATAGTGATCTAAAAAATTTTAGTGAAATAACCGACTTAGTAGACATCTGGCGGTTGACGCATCCGGACAGTAGGGAATACACATTTTTTTCGCATTCACACCAATCGTGGTCCCGGATAGACAATTACCTGGTCACAAAGAATTTAGTGGAAAGGGTTATTGAAGTGGACATCCGTGAGATGATTATTTCTGATCATGCGCCCATAGTGATAGAATTTGCTGACACCTTCGTTAAGGGGCAGGACTTTATATGGCGCTTTCCTGTAGCTCTCGCGGGAGATGATTCTTTCAAGGAAATGGTCCAAGGCTGGTGGCTGGAATATTCGTCCACCAACAGTGAGCATAGCAGTAATCCGCGATTATTTTGGGAAACTGCCAAGGCAGTTATCAGGGGGCGACTAATTAGTCATGTATCCCACTATAAAAAGATAGTACAAAAAAAGTATGTGGAATTCAGTAACCAGCTCCGAGCAGCATACTCCGCTTTTGTGATCGAGGCCTCGTTAGCCAACAAGCAAAGATGGCAGGAAACGAAAAAGATGTTTGAGGTATGGCTAGAAAGAAGAAATAACCTGCATAGGTCAAGATTCGAGGCGGAACTTTTCCGGTTCGGGAATAAATCAGGCAGGTTGCTGGCGCGATTAGCAAAATCAGGGAAGGGTCACGGAGGGATAATGGCCATAAAAACAAGTGAGGGAAACACTATATCTAACCCGAAAGAAATAAACAATCTCTTCCAGAAATATTACAAAAAGTTATATCAAGACACAGCAGGAAGCGCAGAGAAACAGGGTCTAGATTTCCTACAGAGTTGTCGGCTTCCAAGAGTGACTGGAGAGCAGAGGGAATACCTCAACGCCCCAATAAGTGCAGAGGAAGTTCAAAACACAATAAGATCGCTAGGAACAGGAAAGGCACCGGGTCCGGATGGCTATCCGGCGGAATTCTATAAGGTCCTACAGACCCATGTAGCACCCACGTTGGGGCCCAATATACAAAACTTTAAAAGGCAGGAGGCGATATTCCTGATGAGGCAAATTTAGCCTACATTAAAGTATTGCCCAAACCAGGTAGGGATCTTACTAAAGTAGAGTCTTACAGACCCATTTCGCTTATAAATCAAAATTTAAAGTTGATCTCAAAAATATTGGCTAACAGACTTGCAAATATTCTGCCTACTCTAGACACGCTTCAGGTTGGGATTTGTTAAGGGCAGAGCTGCAGTCATTAAAATTAAAAGTTTTGGGTGCTCTGGATGCCCCAGAAAAAGGGGCAAGGATCCTAAGGCTTTGGTTGTCACTAGACACGGAGAAGCCTTCGATAGTGTACGGTGGAGTTGCTTTAAAATTGGGGCTTGATAGATTTGGGATAACGGGGACATGCATAGGTTTATAGATTCCCTATACAGAAACCCGAAGGCAGCAATATATACTCCTGGTTTTAGATCTGACAGTTTTACCCTTCAGAGGGGTACAAGGCAGGGGTGCCCATTATCACCCCTGCTCTTTAACTTAACACATGAACCCCTGATTCGCACACTCGAACAGTCGCAGCTGTACAAGGGCGTTAAGATAGGGAAGAAAGAACTAAAGCTAACCGCTTTTGCGGATGATGTACTTCTCTTTATGAACAACCCAGACTGGGCAGTTTGGAGTTTTTTCAGGTTATCGAATTAATCGAGACAAATTGAAAATGCTTGGATAGGGAAAGGAGGAGCAGGGGCAACGGATAGTGAAAACGACTGGAATTAAAATAGCGAAAGAATACATTAAATACTTGGGAATCAAAATAGGTCACACCTCATCCTCATTATACAATTTAAACTATGTCCCGCTATTTGACAAAGTACAAAAGGAACTACAGGGTTGGCAAGAACTTCCGCTGTCACTTTTGGGGCGCGTACACCTGGTAAAAATGATCTCATTTGCTCGCTTTCTATATCCACTGCAGACAATTCCTATTCTCCTCCGCCACATAGATGTTAAGAGATATAATAGAATGATTTCTAAATTTGTATGGCATGGTAAGAGGCCTAGAATAGCCGTCACCAAATTACAATCCCTAAAGTCTGATGTGGGGCTTAACCTGCCAAATCTAAGAAGTTATAATATAGCATGCTTAGCGAGACACATTATGGATTGGGTTCATAAAACAAACTTCTACTCAGATTGGGAGCTAGAAGAAAATTTAGCTGAGGTACCACTTAAAAGTCTCCTGCATCTCCAACACGTGAACATCCCACCTACGGCGAGGCATGCCATTCTTTTAACCCCTTAACGACCTTGGGCGTATCCATACGTCCAGGGCGTTTGGGGGTTAACGCACCTGGACGTATGGAAACGTCCTGGCAAACTCCGGCCATCGCAAAAAAAGTTGCGGAGACCGGGGGAAATGGTGCTGTTCCTGACAGCAGACCGTCTTCCCTCACTGCCCCCGGCACGCAGCGATGCCCCCCGCATCGGCGATCGCTGCCATTGGCTGTTCAAATCAGAACACCAAAAAACGGCATTTTTAAATAAGGCCGGGCGCCCCCTGGGGGCCGCTGGCATAGGGGTTTGATGGTGATATGGTGGTTTAAAGGAAAAGCCCCCAATCACCATCCGGAAAAAAATGGGGCGGGTAGGGAGTGGAAACCCCCACCCCCTTTTCCCGCGATTGGGCCGGCCCCTGCCGACCGGCCCCCTTTGCACCATTTCCGCCTTTGGGACCCCCCCCGACACCGCCCTGCGCCGCCATTTTTCCCTTCCCGGGAAAAGCAGCAGAGCGGGGCCCCCCCCGGGTGATTGAAAACCTTTTTCCCCGGTGGGCTAGTGGGCTGAAAAACCCCTTAATCCCCTCTTTATTGGTGATCCAGTGGATCGTTTTGCTCCCCCCCTTTGGAGCTCTTCTCTGTGCGTCCCCCAACGTTGGGGGTGCAGTGGCTTTAATGAGCGTCGTTGCTTTTGGGGAAGCACAACGCTTTCAGCTTCCCTTTCCCCTGACTGCTGTTATGGGTTTTCACTAATCACAATTTTTTTTTTGGGAAAAGGGCCCTTTTTTTTTTTTTTTTTTTTTTTTTTTTTTTGGGAAAAAACCCTTTTTTCATACTTTTTTTTTTTTTAAAATTTTTTTTTTTACCCTTTTTTTTAGCGCAAATTTGGGTTTCGCCCAAAAGCTGCGCAAACCCCTCTCTCCCCAAACGCTATTAGTGAGCATCGCTAAAACAGCGTCTTTATTTTTTTTTTTTTTTGCAGTTTTTTTTTTAAACTTTTTTTTAGCGAAAGGTTTTCGCCAAAAGCCCCAACCACTGCTCTCATCAAACGCTTTATTATTTACGCAGAACGCTAATCAGCGTCTGAATTTTTTTTTTTTTCAGTTTTTTTTTTTTTTTAAAAATTTTTTTTGCGCATTGGTTACCCAAAAGCTGCGGGAAACCACTGGGTCTCATCAGCGCTTGATTAGTGACGCATCGCAAACAAACGTCTTATTTTTTTTTTTGCATGGTGTTATTTTTTTTCATTTTTTTTTTGGGCCTTGGGAAAGCCAAGCTGGCAACCCCCCGCTCTTTATCAGCGCTGATTATTTACCATCGCTAATCACCCGAATTTTTTTTTTTCAGTTTTTTTTTTTTTTTAAACTTTTTTTACGCATTGGGTTTTCGCCAATACTTCGCAAACCACTGCTCTCATCAGGCCCCCGGGGAAATTTGGGGGACCATCGCTAATCAGCGTCTGAAATTTTTTTTTTTCAGTGGGGTATTTTTTTTTTTTTTACCCCGCAGCGTGGGGCCCGTGCCCGCTAGTGCCCGAAACCCGTGATTTACATCACTTTATCAGCATCCAAACTAGTTTGTTTTGTACAGGGTTTAAATTTTTTTAAAAATTTTTTTTTGCGGGTTTTGCTGCTCCTGGCCCCTAATCATACACACGCACGATTTGCGCCCAGTTTTTTTGGGGCAGAAAAAATTTTCTTTTTTGGGGAGGGATTTTAAAAATTTTTAAATTAATTTTTTTTATTTGTTTCCCAAATAACGAAAGCTTCAAAATTTTTTTTTGACTTTCCCTTTTTTTTTGGGGGTTTTAAATTTTTTTTTTTTACATCCCCTTTTTTTTTTTTTGTAAATTTTTTTTTTTTATAAAATTTTTTTTTTTTTTTGTAAAATTTCCCAAAAAACAAGTTAAAGCACAAAATACACCCCCCCCTACAAAAAAAACACGTGGGTTAAAAACACCTACAAAATACAAACCCCCCCTTTTAAAAAAAAAATAAAAATGTCCCAGTCCCTTTCCCCAGACGGCTACTCACGGAGGGGGCGTACGCTAAACCTGGCCGAGGATAGCGAGTCTGTCAGTTTCGGATAGGAGTTTACTGGGTTTTGGGCTTGGGCTGGATCATCTGAAATCCCCCCCTCCGCTGATGAGGGCCCTCCCTAAAACGCCCCCCAAATCAGAAGGGGGGACCCCCCAAAAGCAGTGACCCCATATGGGCCCCGCCCCAGATAATTTTCCCAGCCCCAAATCCCGACTTTTTTGGCCACCCCTGGGGTCCTTTTCGAACTACAAGCCTCACTGGGAAAAAGATTTTTTTAAAGTTTTTTTTTCCCCTGAGGAAAAAGGTAGATGTCCTGGTTTGGGACAGACCAAACCAGTATGCCCACATTTCGGCCCTGAAAAACCCCCCGTCCTCCTTCTGCCCCATGGACCCCCGTAGAACCGCCCGAGATGATTACCTTTTGGGGGCCCTTTTCCTTTTGCACAAGGGGAAAAGTTTAAAAGCCCGAGGGGTTTGGGAAAATTGGAGTGCTTGGGCATATTTTTTTAGCACTCCATTTTTTCCCGGGCCTTTAATTTACTCCGGAAGCGTTTTGGGGCAAATACTTAAAAATTTTTGCATTACCAGAAAATTCCCTGGTGCCCACCCCGGTTTAAAAACCCCCCCCCCTATGAAACCCCTTATATAAAGTTTAGGCCCCCTTATCACCCACTTTAAATGCCAAATTTTTTAGCGGTTTTAAAAAACCCTGAGAAATTTTTTTTTGTGAAAAAAGGGGAAACCCCCCTAACTTCAAGGGGCAAAACTCAAAATTTTCCCCCAGTAACCCTGCCCACAAAAGAGAAAATAAGGGGGTTTAAAAATTTAAAAAGGCTGGGGGTTTTAGAGTACCTCCGGGGACAAATTACAGCTTAAAATTTACAAGGGAAGGAAAAAACCCAAAAAGTGCCCCCTGAATGCCCCCCTTTCCCTAAAGATTAGTGGGAAAAATAGGGGGGATTTAGTGCAACCCCCCTGCGGATAAAGGTTTACCACCTGTACATGGAAAACCTTTTTTCACCAGCATTCCACCCTTTTTAAGGGCCCTCGGCTTCAGCCGTACCCTGCCTGCGGGAAAAAGTAAAAGAACCCAAGGGGACTCCCCCCAAAACCCCTTTTTGGCAAAAATTCTCCCAAGGGGGGCCCAAAACAGGTCCCAATTTCCCGGGGGTGACCCTGCTGTTGGGAAAAAAAACAAGGATAAAAAGGGGCTCCTTGTTAAAATCCCCCTGCACGGCCCCCACACCTCCCCTGCCCCTGTACGAGGTACCAGTGGGACAGCCCCCACCAAAACCCCCACTGTATTCTGGATTTTCAACGTTTCATTTGGGGGGGGTAGACCTGTCGGACCAGGTCCTTTAAGGCCGGGACATTTCCACACGGAAGACCCCCAAAGGGGGTGTACAAAAAGCTGGCCGTGCAAAAATTGTGCAAAAAGGCAAAGTACAACGCTTTTTTGTTTCTTTTCCCGGGTTGGTAAAAAAAAAGGCCCAAAGGGGAAGTTTATTACCTTCCAAGGGGAAGGTAAAAAGGCGCTTGTTTTTGGGAACCAGGGTGAGGGGCCCCCCACTTTTGGTTTTTGACCCCCGCGGAAAAGTAAACCCCGGGGGGCTTTTCCCCCAAAAGAAATTTCCCCCCCACTGGCAAAAAAAGGTTTGGACACAAAAAAAAACAAAAGGTTTGGGTAAGAAGGGGAATCCGAAAAGAAACAACTTCATTGCGAAACCTGCCCTGATAAGCCCCGGGCCCTGCATGAAAGAATGTTTTTAAAATGTACCACACATCTATAGATTTCTAGTTGGAGCATTCTTTTTTTACTTTTTTTTTTTTTGAAAAACCCTTCCCTGAAACAAACCAAACCTTTCCCAAAAGAATTTTAAAAATTTTGCCGGTTTCATGGCACGTCCGGGAAAAAAGTCAGTTTGGGAAATTTTTCCCCCTTTGTAACGAAAAAATAAATTTTTTTGAATTAAATTTATGAAACACCTGTTCCGTTTTTGAAATTTTAATTTCAAACCCCCTTAAAAAAGTTCCTTAAGGGGTACGTTTTTAAAAATGGGGGTCACTTTTGGGGGTTTTATAATTTTTTTTCCCTCACAGCATGTACAATTGTCCCGGACATGCTGTGTATTTCTGCAAACCCCGCGTGTCATTTCCCTAATTGCAAAGTTCCCCTCCATGGGGGTGTTTCAAGGGGGGAGCCAAATTTTTGGTTACATGTGGGGGGTCCCTAGAAAAGGGGAAAACCCTTTCCCAAAAAAATTGGGGGTTTTGAACTTCAATTTGCGCAAAGGGGTGCCGCTGTTTAAATTTTTGCATTTAAAATTTTCGAATTACGCTTAAAGTCAGTTTGCATTTTTTTTTCCTTTTTTATCATAATAATGCTGTGAATTTTAAATTTTTTGAAACACCCGTTCCCGTTTTAAAATTTTGAATTACAAAAACCCCCTTAAAAAGTTTTCCTTTAGGGGGGGCCTTCTAAAGTGGGTCCCCCTTTTGGGGGTTTTTATTAAATTTTTTTTTTCACACACAGCATGAAAAATTGTCAGGACATCGAGTATTTTTTTCAAACCTAGGCGTGTCAAAGCGCATAATTGCTATGTTTTTTCCCCCATGGCGTGTTTTTTAGGGGGCAGCCCAAAATTTTTGGGTGAAAAAGTGGGGTGTCCCTAAACGGGGAAACATTGGCAGAAAAATTGGGGGGCTTTAATTTTCAATTTTGCCCCGAGGGGGTCCCCCTTTAATTTTGCAGTAAGGGTGGCAAAAAACGATTTAAAAGCCCGTTTTTTTTTTTTTTGCCCTTTTTATTCAAAATAATTCTGTGAATTAAAATTTTAAAGAAACACCCTCGTTCAAAAAATTTTAAAAATTTCCCCCCCTTAAAAAAAGTTTCCCTTTGGGGTGAAATTTTTAAAAGTGGGGTCACTTTTTTGGGTGTTTTATAATTTTTTTTTTACATCACAGCTTTTACAATTGTCAGGACATGCTGTGTTTTCCCGCAAAAAAAGGGCCCGGGTTGTTTTCGCATAATTGCTATGTTCTTCGGGGCCCTTTGGCTTTTTTCAGGGGCAGCCCAAAATTCCCCCGGGGGACAAAGTGGGGGGTCCCTTTTAAAAGGGGAGACATGGCCCGAAAAAAAATTTTGGGGTTTTCCCAAATTTTCAATTTTGGGGCAAGGCGTGCCCCCTGTTAATTTTGGGAGAAAAATGGCGAAAAAACGCAAAAATTTCAGTTTTTTCATTTTTTTTCCTTTCTTATCCCCTAATAATGCCTTTTAAAAATTTTATTAAAATACCCGCTGTTCAAAATTTGAATTAAAAACCCCTTAAAACGATCCTTAGGGGGGTGACTTTTTAAAGTGGGGTCACTTTTGGGGTTTTTTATAATTTTTTTTTTACATCACAGCATGTACAAATTTTCAGGGCATGCGAAATATTTTCTGCAAACAAGGCGTGCCCTGCGCATAATTTCTTTTTGTTCCCCCCCATGGCGTGTTTTAAGGGGGGAGCCAAATTCTTGGGTGACATTTTTGGGTTCCCTAGAAAGGGGGGACATTGCAGAAAAATTGGGTACTGAATTTTTTAAATTTTGCCGCAAGGGTGGGGTTTGGGCCTGGGGTTATTTGTTCAAAAAAAATTCCAATTAAGGGGGCAAAATGTTTCCAAATTTTTTATTTTATTTTGCCTTTCTTTATCATAAAATAAAAGTCCCCGAAAAATAATTTAAAGGAAAAACACCCCCGTTTCAAAGTTTTTTAAAATTTGGAAATTTTAAAAACCCCTTTTAAAATTAAATTTTTAAAAAAAGTTTTCCCTTTGGGAGTGTACGTTCTAAAGTGGGGCACTTTGGGTGTTTTAAAATTTTTTTTTTACATCAAGCATGTACAATTGGGCAGGGCATTCTTTTGAAATTTTTGCAAAAAAGGGTGTCGTGCCATAAAATTTCTAAAATTCTCTCCATGGCGTTTTTCAGGGGGGAGCCCCAAATTTTAAGGGGGACATGGGGGTTTTCCCAGAACGGGGAGACATTTCCGAAAAAATTTTGGGGATCTAATTTTTTAAAATTTTGCTCAAGGCGTGCCACTGTTTTTGTGCAGTAAGATGGCGAAATTTCGCAAAAATTTTAGTTTGCATTTTTTTGCCTTTCTTTATGCATAATAATTTTTCTGTGAATTTAAAATTTAAATTTTTAAACACCCTCTGTTCAAAAAATTTTAATTACACCACCCCAAAAAAGTTTCCTCAGGGGGGTGTAACGTTCCCAAAGTGGGGGAAATTTTTTGGGGGTTTTGAAATTTTTTTTTACATCACAGCATGTACAAAAGCCCGGACAACTGTGTATTTCAGCAAAATAGGCCTGCGTGCGCATAATTGCTATGTTTCCTCCATGGCGTGTTTCAGGGGGCAGGGCCCAAAATTCAAGGGGGAAAATGGGGGGGGTCCCCAGAAGGAAGGGGGGGCCATGGCCCAAAAATTTGGGTACCTAAATTTTTTCAAATTTTGCGCAAGGGGGTGCCACGTTATTGTGCAGTAAATTTCGAATTACGCATAAATGTCATTGCCCTTTTTTTTCCTTCCTTTTTGGGATAATAATGTTTTTGAAATTAAAATTTTAAAAAAACACCCCCCGGGTTTTTGTTCAAAATTTTTAAATTAAAAACCCCCCTTTTAAAAAGTTCCTTAGGGAGTGTAAACTTTTTAAAGTGGGGTCACTTTTTGGGGGTTTTAAAAATTTTTTTTTTTCACATCACAGCATGTACAATTTGCCCGGACAAAGCGAGTTTTTTCTGGTTAAAAAAAAAAAAAATTTGGCGGGGTCCCTGGCCCCATAAAATTTTTTTTGTTCTCTCCCGGCCCTTTTTCAAAGGGGGGGCCAAATCTTGGGTTTTCATTTTGGGGGGTTCCCCCAGAACCGGGAGAAAATTGCAGGGGAAAAATTTTGGGGATCTGAATTTTTTAATTTTGGCCCCAAGGCGTGCCGCTGTTATTGTGGGAGTAAGATGGCGGAAAAAACGCAAAGAAGTTTAGTTTGCATTTTTTTTTTCCTTATTTTTATGCCCTAATAATGTCTTTTGAATTAATTTTAAAAGAAACACCCCCACTGTTCAAAATTTAAAATTTCCAAACCCCCTTTAAAAAGTTCCTTAGGGGGTGGGAAAGCTAAAGTTGGGGGCCACTTTTGGGTTTTTAAAAAATTTTTTTTTTCACATCACAGCATTACAATTTTTCAGGGAAAATGCTGTGAAATTTTACAAAAATAGGCCTGCGGCCATAATTCTAAAGTTTCCCCCTCCAGGCGGTTTCAGGGGGGAGCCAAATACTAGGGGACCATGTTGGGGGGGGCCCCAAACGGGGGGACATTTCAAAAAAAATTGGGTATCTAATTTTTTTCAATTTTGCGCAAGGCTGCCGCTGTTATTTTTAAAAAGGGATGGGAAAAAATACAAAGGGAAAAATTTTGGGTTTTCACCTTAACCCCCCTAAAAGTATTATCTATAAAAAAAAAACACCTCTACGGTCCAAATGCAAAACTTTTACCCCTAGAAAGAATTCATTGAGGGGTGTAGTTTCCAAAAAGGGGTCCCAAAATTTTGGGGATTTCTTTTTCCGGTTTCCTTTGGGAAATTTACTTTTTGGGGGCTACAAATGCAACGAAGCCCCAGCCAGTCCCCACCTTTTTTTTGCAACCCCCACCACACCAAATAGCGCCCTTTTCCCTTCCCAAGACCACCCAAAGTGCCCCGTATATTTTTTTGGACCACATATGGGGTATTTCCCCTTTCTCCCGGAAAAAATTGGGCAAAAAGGTTTTGGGGGTGCTTTTTCCCCCCTCCTTTTTTTGTGGAAAAAAAGGGAAAAAATTTTCCCCGAAATTTAAATTTGCAATTTTCCCGGAAAAATTGTATTTTTTCATTTCACAACCGGGTTCCAGAAAATTTTTGTGAAAAACCCCATGGTTTAAAAGGATCCCATACCCCAAAATGAATTCCCTTGAGGGGTGTATTTCCAAAATGGGGGGCCCAAAATTTTTGGGGATTTTTTTCCCCTTTTTGGAACTTGGGGGGGTCTGCAAATTGGGAAAATGGGGGGGCCTTTCCCCCAGTCCAGCTTAAATTTTTCAAATCCCACAGCCCAAAAAAGCGCTCCCCTTCCCTCTAAGGGCTCACCACGGCCCCGTATAAAGTTTTTTTGACCACATATGGGGGTTTGCCTTACTCAAAGAAATTTTGGGCAACAGATTTTTGGGGGGCTTTTTCCCCTCCCCCTTTTTTTTGAAAAAAGAAAAATTTCAGATTAATTGTGCAATTTTTCTGAAAAATTTTAAAAATTTTTCATTTTCACAAACCCGGGTTCCCCGTAAATGTCTGGAAAAAACCTGTGGGGGCCCCCGGGACCTAACCCCCCAGAAAGGGAAATTTAATTTAGGGGTGTAGTTTCCCAAAAATGGGCAATTTTTGGGTATTTTTTTTTTCCGTTCTGGACTTGGGGGTTTTGCAAAACAACATGAGGGGCCTCCAGCCAGCCCCCCCCTTAAATTTTGGCCCCCCCCCAGCCCCAAAAAAGGGACCCTTTCCTTTTAAGATCACCACGTGCCCCGTATATGTTTTTTTTGACCAATAATTTGGGGATTGCCTTTCTCGGAAAAAAATTTGGGGAAAAGGTTTTTTGGGGGTGCTTTTTTTCCCCCTCCTTTTTTGTGAAAATGAAAAAATTCAGATTAATTTTTGCAAATTTTTCCCGGGAAAAAATTGGGAATTTTTTCCCTTTTCCCCCAACCATTCCCCGAAATTTTTTTGAAAAAAAAAATGGGGTCAAAATGCCCCGCAAAACCCCTAATTAATTCATTGAGGGTGTAGTTTTTCCCAAAAAGGGGTCAATTTTTTGGGGAAAATTTATTTTCCCTTCTTGGGAAATTTGGGGGGATCTGCCAAAAGCAACATGAGGGGGCCCCCAGCCCTCCCCGCTTAAAATTTTTTTACTCCCCCACCAAATAGCGTCCTTTTCCTTTCCCCTTTTAAGACTCACCACGTTCCCCGGAAAAATTTTTTTTGACCACATATGGGGTAAATTGGGCCTTTAATCGGGAAGAAAAATTTGGGGAACAGGTTTTGATGGGGCTTTTCCCCCTCCTTTTTTTGTGAAAAGAAAAATTTCAGATTTAAATTTTTGCAATTTTCTGGGAAAAAATTTTTAAATTTTTTTTATTTTTAAAACCGGATTCCCGAAATTTTTTCTGTGAAAAAACCCCATGGGGGCAAAAGGCACGCTATAAACCCCTAGAAAAAAAAACATTTAGGGGTGAAATTTTTCCAAAAAGGGGGGCCCAATTTTTTTGGGGATTTTTTTCCCTTCCGGAACTTGGGGGGTCACAAATGCAACATTTAGGGGCCCCCAGCCAGTCCCCCTTATTTTGCACTCCCCCCACCGCCCCAAAAGGGGCTCCTTTCCCCTTTTAAACTCCCCCCACGTGCCCCGTAAAATTTTTTTTGACCCCCATATTTGGGGAAATTGGGCCCAAATCAGAAAAATTGGGCAAAAAGGTTTTGGGTGGGTTTTTTTTCCCCCCCTTTTTGTGAAAAAGAAAAAAATTTAAAATTAATTGTGCAATTTTCGGAAAAATTGGGGAATTTTTTTTATTTTTACAACCGATTCCAGAAAAGTCCCGTGAAAAACCTGTGGGGTCAAAAGGGACACAAAACCCCCAAAATGAATTCATTGAGGGGGGTTAGTTTCCCAAAAAAGGGGGGCCCAAAATTTTTTGGGGATTTTCCCTTTCCCTTCTGGGGAAATTTGGGGGGATCTGCAAATGCCAACATAGGGGCCCCCCACCCCCTCCAACCTTATTTTGCACTCCCACAGCCAAATAGGCCCATTTCCCTTTTAAAGACTCAACCCCGTGCCTCGTAAAAAGTTAAAATGAAAAACATATGGGGAAATTTCCTTACTCGGGGAAGGGAAAATTGGGGAAAAAGAAAATTTTGGGGTGCTTTTTTCCCCCCCTTTTTTTTTGAAAATGAAAAAATTTTGGTTTAAATTTTGCAATTTTCTGGGAAAAAAAGGGAAATTTTTTATTTTCCAAAAAACCAGATTCCCCCCAAAAATTTTTGTTAAAAACCTTTGGGGGTAAAAGCACCAAAACCCCTTTGATGAATTCATTGAGGGTGAAATTTCCAAAAAAGGGGGCAGTTTGGGTATTTTCTTCCCTTTTTGGAACTTTGGGGGGGGGTCTGCAAATGCAACATGATGGCCTCCAGGGGCCCGTCCACCTTAAATTTTTCACTCCCACAACCAAATAGCGCTCCTTTCCCTTTTAAACTCACCCACGTGCCTCGTTTTAATTTTTTTGACTACAAATGGGGTATTTTTCCTTACTCGGGAAAAAATTTGGCAACAATTTTGGGGTGCTTTTTTCCCCCCCCTTTTTTTTTGAAAAAAAAAAAATTTTTAGGTTTAATTTGGTGCAATTTCCCGGGAAAAAAAATTTTAAATTTTTTATTTTCCAAAAACCCGGGTTCCAGAAATTCTGTGAAAAACCTTTTGGGGGGCAAAAGGCACACCATAAACCCCAAAATGAAAATTCCCTTGAGGGGTGTAGTTTTTCCCAAAAAGGGGTCAATTTTGGGTATTTTCATCCCGGGTTTTGGAACTTGGGGGGGGCCCGCAAAAAGCAAAATGAGGGCCTCCCCCAGTCCGCTTTTGTTTACCCCCACAGCCAAATAGCGCTCCTTCCCTTCTAAAGACCCCCCACCACGTGCCCCTAAAATGTTTTTTTTTACCCCCAAAAATGGGGTAATTTCCTTACTCGGAAAAATTGGGGCAAAAAGGGTTTTGGTGTGCCTTTTCCCCCTCCTTTTTTTTTTGAAAATGAAAAAATTTCCCGATTAAATTGTGCAATTTTCCCGGAAAAAATTTTAAAATTTTTCTTTTTTAAAAAACCGGGTTTTCCCGAAAAAAATTTTGTTTAAAAAAACCCATGGGGGCAAAAGGCAAACCCTATAACCCCCAAAGAATTTGAGGGTGTAGTTTCCAAAATGGGGTCCCAAATTTTTGGGGGTTTTTTTTCCGTTCGGAACTTGGGGGGGTCTAAAAAATGCAACAAAGAAAGGGGCCCCCACCAGTCCCCCTTATTTTTCACTCCCAAAACCAATAGCGCCCCCCCTTCCCTTCTAAGACTCACCACGTGCCCCCCAAAATTTTATTTTACCACATATGGGTATTGGGCCTTTTTCAGAAAAATTGGGGAACGGTTTTTTGGGGGGGCTTTTTTTCCCCCTTTCCCCCTTTTTTTGAAAAAAGAAAAATTTCAGATTAATTGTGCAAAATTTTCTGGAAAAAATTTTTTAAATTTTTTATTTTCACAAACGGATTCCAGAAAAGTCTGGGGAAAAACCTGTGGGGTCAAAAGGGCCCCTATAAACCCCTTAAAAAATTCAATTTAGGGGGTAGTTTCCCCAAAAGGGGGGCAATTTTTGGGGATTTTTTCCGGGTTCCCGGGAAATTGGGGGGATCTGCCAAAAGGCAAAAATGAGGGGCCCCCAGCCATCCAAACCCTTTTTTTTGCACTCCCAAAGCCAAATAGCGCTTTCCCTTTCCCCGCTAAGACTCCCCCGTGCCTCGTATATGTTTTTTTTTACTACATATGGGGGATTCCCTTACTCGGAAGAAAATTGGGGCAACAATTTTGGGGGGCTTTTTCCCCTCCTTTTTTTTTTGAAAATAAAAAATTTTTTAGGTTAATTTTTGCAATTTCTGGAAAAAAAGTAATTTTTCATTTTCACAAAAACCCGATTCCAGAAATTTCTGTGAAAACCCCTTGGGGTCCCAAAGGGACACTATAAAACCCCCAATTAATTTTTATTTAGGGGTGAAAAAACCAAAAAGCGGGCAATTTTGGGGGAATTTTTTTCTGTTTTCTGGAATTTTGGCGGGGTCTGCCCAAAGCAACATGAGGGCCTCCCCATCCCCCTTTTTTTGGGACTCCCACAACCAAAAAGCGCTCCTTCCCCCTAAGACTCACCAAAGACCCCCGTATATGTTTTTTGACTACATATGGGGTATTGCCCTTTCTCGGAAGAAATTTGGGGGAAAAAATTTTTGGGGTGCTTTTTTCCCCCCCCTTTTTTTGTGAAAATCAAAAATTTTTAGGTTAATTGTGAAATTTTTTTGGAAAAAATTTTAAATTTTTTTATTTTACAAAACCCGGGTTCCAGAAAATTTCCGTGAAAAACCTGTGGGGTCAAAAAGGGACACTATACCCCAAATGAATTCTTGAGGGGGGGAGTTTTTTCCAAAAATTTGGGGGCAATTTTGGGTATTTTCCCTTCCCGTTCTGGGAACGGGGGGGGTTTTGCAAATGCAACATGAGGGGGCCCCCCAAGCCCCGTCCCACCTTTTTTTGCACCCCCCCCACAAAACCAAATAGCCTCCCCCCCTTCTAAGACCAAACCCCTGCCTCGTATAAAGTTTTTTGACTACATATTTTTGGAATTTTCCTTACTCGGGAAAAAATTGGGCAAAAAGATTTTGGGGTGCTTTTTTCCCCCCCCTTTTTTTGTGAAAATCAAAAAAATTTTTGGTTAATTGTGCAATTTTCCCGGAAAAAAATTTTAATTTTTTTATTTTCCCCAACCGGTTCCAGAAATTTTTTGTGAAAAAAACCCGTGGGGGGGGGCAAAAGGGACACAAACCCTCTAATAATTCATTGAGGGGGGTAGTTTTTCCAAAAAAGGGGCAAAATTTTGGGGGGTTTTTTTCCGTTCGGGAACTTGGGGGGGGGCTGCCCAAAAGCAACAGAGGGGGCCCCCACCAGTCCACCTTATTTGCACTCCCAAACCAAATAGCCCCCCTTCCCCCTTTCCCCTTTTAAGACTCCCCCAAAGTGCCCGTATAAGGTTTTTTTTTCCCCAAATGGGTTATTGCCCCTTTTCCCCGGGAAAAAATTTTTGGGCAAAAAAAATTTTGGGGGGCTTTTTTTCCCCTCCTTTTTTTGTGAAAATGAAAAATTTTTAGGTTAATTGTGCAATTTTTTTGGAAAAAAATTTTAATTTTTTTATTTTCCCAACAAAACCGGGTTTTCCCGAAATTTTTTGTGAAAAAACCTTTGGGGGGCAAAAAACTCACTACAACCCCCTTTATTTAATTTCCCTTTAAGGGGGGTTTTTTTTCTATAATGGGGTCTTTTTAGGGTTTTTCTTTTAGTTTTTTTTTCACCTTTAGGTGCAGCAAAAACCCATAGGTACCTATACAATGTCAAAAAATGAAAGGGTAAACGCCAAAAACCAGTTTGTGGCTTTCCCTCAAATTTTAAATTCCTGTGGTTGAGTCAAATAACAATCTAGAGCCCCCATATAATAATTTTTCCCGGGAAAAAAGCAGACTTAGGGGGAAAATTAAAATTTAGTTGGTTTTTTTATTAACATTACTAAATCCATGAAAAAAATAGATTAAATTGAAAATTGGCCCAAAAAAAATGAAATTTAGTAATTTTAACCCACCCTTTCCATGTAAACCCCGTGAAACACCCAAAAGGGTTTTTCAGACTTTTTTTAAGTGCTGTTTTTAAAAACTTTAAGGGTGTTTTGTTTTTTACATGGGTATTTATGGGGGGTTTTTAAAATACAGGGCCCGTCAAATTTTTCATGTCAACGAAGTTTGGGCCCCCAAAATATCTGTGGTTTTTTTTAATTTTTTTTTGAAAATTTGGGGAAAATTTTTTTATTAAAATTAGTAACCTCCTAACTCCAAAAAAATAAATTTAAATTTTTTTTTTAAAAAAAGATTCCAAAATAAAAGAAGCCTATGGTAGATTTCTATTTATAAACCCATTTTGGTGTGGTTTTTAAAATGTTTGTGTTAGAAGGAGAAATTTTTGAAATTTTTAAAATTGCAAATTTTTTTTCCAAAAAATTTCCACGAAATTTTGAAATTTTTCCCCAAATAAACGAGTATTTAAAGGGCCAAAATTTCTTTTTCAAAATTAAAAGGGACAATAATTTCACAGAAAACAATCTCTGAATCACTTGATAAGGGGAAAAAGCATTAAAAAATTATTCTCACATAAAGTCACAGGTCAGATTTCAAAAATAAAGGGGTGTTTTCAGGAAGGCCAAAACTGGCTGGGTCGTTAAGGGGTTAAAAACTACGCTGGCTACTTGGGAAATAATTAAAAAAAAGCGGTTTTTGGGTTTTTCCCTATCGGAATTTCCCAAAAACTCCCTCAGGGGGCCCCGAGGGAATTTCAAGGGGGGAAAAAATTTTCGGGTTGGTTCAAGAAAGGGGGCGAGATGCAGGGGTACCTCGGTGATGCATCTTTTTTTATCCGAGAGAAAACAAAATAAAACCTTTTAAAAATTAAAAAAGGAATATAAATTCCCTGTTCCCATGCCCTTTAAATCAAAAAATTAAAAAACGTTTTGGGATTTTAAGACTTTGAGATAATTTGTAAAAAAATGTAGTCGAAATGCTTTTTTATGACTTATTGGGACAAGAAACAACATAGGTATCCATCGCCACCTTCGTATGCCAAAATATAAGAGACCAAGTATATCAATTGATGTGAGTGATGGCTTAAGAGATGGAGAAATGGTTAGGTATGGAGAATATAGCATCGGAAATTTTTTTTAAAATTTTTCGGGGGGGGGGAGGGATGGAGTGCAGTGCGCAAACATGTCATCAACGAAGTATGGCGTGAAACATACTTTAACCCTGTAACGGGTTGCGCCGCGGTCCGGTCCACGGACCGCGGTCGCACCCGTGTCCCCCGCGGCAGGTCCCGCGGGGAGGGTGCCGCCGGCGGGTCCCCGACGCCCGTGGCTGCATACCGTCCCGTCTCCTCACCTGACCGCGCTCCCGTTCGGTCCGAGGTAACCCTGCTGGCGGACATGCGCCGTGCGCGCCCCTAGGCGCGCGGCGCCAGCTGCTCGTTCTTGAGATTTTCAAAGGGACAGTGCGCCGGTAATTGGCTAAATTGCCGGGCGCTGTCTCTTATTTAAAGTTTTGGTCCCACGTCACTTCCCGCTGGATCTCCTGTTGCCCCGTGCTTTGTGAAAGCGGTTCTTATAGTCTATTTGCCTTGCGTTGTGTACCAGACCTTGCTACGTTTTCTGACTGCCGAACCTCTGCCGCCAGCCCCTGACCTTAACCAACCTGTCCTCGACACCGACCGATTGCCGCAAACTGCCCTGACCATACTGCCTGCCCACCGCTTCTGATTCTGGGTTACTATTTTTACCTTGACTGCACCTCGGCTGCCGCCGGCAGGCATGTCTCGTTCAAGGGGGACGAAATGGTAGCTCAAGCCACAGCAAGTCCATCCCGGTTTGAGGCCGGGCTCTCGTGAAATCGGGGGACTACTTTGATTCGTTCCTGGCGTGGCTTAGCTATCATCGCACTTCGGACGGGTCCAGCGGATCCACTACAAGTCCGTTACAAACCCCCCTTACCGGCCGGAGCCAGTTTGTGCGCCTCTCTGACAGAGCCACAATTTTTTTTAAATCTTGTCATGTGCTCACTTTATGAGAGATTAACTTTTTGACACCTTTAAACCTTTCCATGTTTGATTCAGGAGATTGTTTTCCTCGTGCACATTTTACTTTTAAGATAGTAGAAATTTTGGTCCAAAGAATTTGCTTGTTTATTTGTGAAAAAATATCAAAAAATCGTTGAAAAATTTGAAAAATTTACAATTTTTAACTTCAAAATTTCTGCATGTAAGGACAGATAGTTATTCCACTCAAATATTTATAACTAGAATCTACCATATGTCTGCCTGTAGTTGGCTAATTTTTTAAATGTCTTTTTTTTGTTTACGACATTAGGGGCTTAGAATTTAGTAGTATTTTACAAATTTTCAACAAAATTGGCAAGGACACCACAAGACACATTTATTTAGGGACCTGTCCAGTTCTAACGTAGAACTTTGAGTGACCTGTATGTTAGATACCCCTCACTAAATGACCTAATCTAAGAAAACTACAGCCCTTAAAGTTATTCAAACCGAATTTTCGGAAGTTTATTTAACCCATTAGGTGTGTCACAGGATTAAAGCAAAGTCGCCAAGTGAAGTTTCAAAATTTTACTTTTTGTGCTGATTTCAATTTTTATGCATTATTCACAAAGAATACGGTAAATGTGATCAGGGAAATGTAAATTTATCTTGATTCCCCAGTTTCTGCCGTCCCCCTTTTCAGAGATATCCCATATGTGGCCCTAGTGCATTATTTGGCTCTACCACAAGCCCCAGAATAGGAGGAGCACTACAGGACTCTGGGAGTCCTCATTTTACAAGTCACGATTTTATTTAGGGGCCATTTTCAGTTTTGCCGGCACAACCTAAGGTGCTTATATAAAAATGAATAAATCTCACCTTAAAATACCCCATATTGTAATAACACCCCTTAGGGAATATATACAGGGGTGTACGTGAGCATATCGCTACCCCCACAGGTAGTGTCACAAAAAAATTTTGAGCGTTACGGCTAGTGAAAATCGTTTAAAATAACATTTTTTTTCCAATAATAATCTGCAAAATTTTAGCGATAAAATTGATACATTTTCACAAGGCATCCTGGTAAAAAAATACACCATAAACCTTGTTACGGCAATTTCTTCAGTTCGGCAATACCCTACATGTGGGTGTAATCCTGCTGTTTGGGAGCATGGCCAGGGCGTATTAGGGAGGGGAGTGTTACTTGGATTTTGGAACGCAGTTTTGTGGTGGGCCATGTCGCATTTACAAAGCCTCCCTAAAATACCGAACAGGTAAACCTTCCAGAAGTCACCCCCATTGTGGATTCCAGCAGCCACATAGATCTCATCTAGGGGTGATTGTACATTTGGGTTGCAAGAGGGTTCCAATAGGTTTTTTTTTGCGTTGGGCTATGAAAAAGAGGGGGATAACGCAATTTCCACCATTGTTTTTTGGGCTCCATTTAACAGCGTTTCACAGTGCAGTATCTCTGAAAGGATATCTTTACTATGGGGGTCAGTAAAGAGCATTGTTTATAGATTTTTATATAGTTTTTTATGTTTTATTACTTTTACACATTAGTTATAGGTCGATAAATAAAATAGCGTTTTTATGTTGTCCTGTTCTTGATAGCCCATAACGTTTTCAGTTTTTGATATACGGAGCTGATTATTGGGCTTGTTTTTTGTGGGGGCATGAGTTGACGTTTTTATTAGTTTCCATTATGGGGGGCATATGCCGCTTTGATCACTTTTTGTTTAAGGTTTTTGTGAGGCATTCTTGAACAAAATACAGCAGTCCTGGTAGTGTTTTTTATTTTTTTTTTAAACCAGTGGTCAACCGTGCAGGTATAGCTGACATTCTGACTAGTATTACTCAGCTGTTCGATACGCATACTGCCATACCCCAATTTGTATTTTTTTTTATGTTTTACTGCCTTTTACAAAATAAAAAACACTTTATTCAAAAAGGAAAAAAAACGTTTTTGCATCGCCATGGTCTGAGAGCCATAACATTTTTTATTTTTCTGTGTACGGAGCATGTGTAGGGGCTTGTTTTTTGCGGGGATGAGTTGACGTTTTATTGGTATCATTTTTGGGGGCGCAACAGACTTTGTTGTTCAGTTTTAAATCCGTTTTTTGGAGGAAGGGTGGAAAATAAATTACTGCAATCCTAGTAGTGTTTTTTATTTATTCACAGCACTCACCGTTTTGCAGTATCCATGACCGGTTAGCTTTACTACTCAGGGGTCGATACGTTACGGCGATGCCCTATTTATATAGTTTTTTTTTTTAATTTGAAGCATTTAAATCAACAATAGTGTTTTTATTGTGTTAAATAATATTTATGCATCGCCTGTTCTTCTACGGAGGCCCTAACTTTTTTATTTTTTCCGTATACAGGGACGTTGTTAGAACTTTTTTTTTTGCGGGATGAACTGACGTTTTTAATTGGTACCAACTTTGAATTATATGAGGTTTTTGATCGCATTTTTTTATTCCATTTAATGTGCTGCCAGGAATGCACAAAAATCGCATTTTTGTGACTGTATTTTTTTGTTTTTGTTTTTTTACGGCGTCAACATACGGGTTAAATTAACGTGACAGATTTATAGGGTGATGTTTACGCACGCGGGCGAGCTTACCAAATATGGGTACTTTATAATGTTTGATCTTTTTTGGGCGAGATTGGCGTTTGTAAAGGGGAAAGGGCAGTGTATGTGTTTTAATTTTTTACTTTTTTGTTTGTGTTTTACTTTTTTTTTTTTTTACTTTTTTCAAATTTTTTTTAATTTTCCCCAGTGAGGATTGTAACTGCAAAATCCCACTGGGGGAAAATGCATTATTATGTTGCTGTTTTAGGGGATCAAAAAAGAGGCGATTGTGCACAGTGTTACTGCTGTGCATAGGTCGCCATGGCAACTGTTGACACCAATGACCACAATGCATTGTGGGCATCGGTAACGTCACCAGACTACCCGGATGCATTCAGACTGGCATCGGGGAGTTGGTAGGAGACGGGCGAGCGGCATCTCTGCCGCGCCTTCGCCGATCGTAGGCAGAGGGAGCTCAATCCTCCTCGCCCTGCGGGCATCATTATCGCGGCCATGGACAGGCTGCGTAATGATGCGTTTTTCACCCGCGGCCGGAGCTCACTCCGGCCGGGGGGTGATGGGGCATGAAGCCAGCGGTAACTTTACGCTGGTTCCATGCGCGATCGCGCGGCGGCTCACCAGGGCGTTATGTATCGTCCATTTGGGGAAGTCACTTCCCGCGTGGGGTATTGCATACGCCCGTGATGTCGGGAAGGGGGTTAAAATAGCCCACACGGCGTATATATGGCATTTGACATACCTCCCCCTTACCTGGTTTTCAGTTAGATTACGGCCTGCCCAAAATGTGCCATGAGCACAAATCCATTTATATCATTGTCTATGGTTATGTCCAAAGGTGGCAGGCATTCTGGGGCGATGTGAAGAGCTAGTGTCATCGCTGTGGGGATGGTCGGATACTCATGTCCCAAGGTATAATTTGTACACGGGAGGGGAGATGCTGGAGATAGCATCGGTAGATCAGAGGGAACAGTGGACAATTTAGGCTATAGTACATATCATCTTAGGGTGGCAATAAAAAGTGCTTATTGTCCAGGGGTTAGAATCGGTGGGGCAAAATATTGCAATGGTAATAGAGCAAACGAAAAATACGCCATTTCTGATCAGTTATATTTACATGAGCGACATAGAAGAGGCTATGGCACAAAAACACTTTTATTAGAAATGGAGACATTTTTAGGAAAGTTCTACAAGAACAGGAGATAGATAAATTGAATTTAACATCATTACAATATAGTAAATGGTTCTTAACGGGAAAGCTCAAAATGGGGAACTTTAGGACGGACTACATACACCTATATGGAAACAGAGACTAAGTAAACCCTTAATTATAAGGGACATGACAAGAACTTGTCCCTGGCTGTTAAATGTTGATGTTTAATGTTTGTGTTAAAAGACAATGTTAAATTTTGCTATAAAGTATTTCATAGCAGGTTGCGGGAAACAAATTATGGAAATAATTTTGATTCGTTTATGTACCTGTATGTATATGTGTATGTATGTGTATGTGCGTGTGTATGTATATATGTATATATATGCAGATATGTCGGCAGCCTTACATCGACTTTATATTTAGTTTATGGTATGACATAAAAAGTGGTATCAAATTGCTGTATGTGTAATGTTATATACCAAATGTTATTATAAATGTATATTTTTTCAATGATGATACAAAATAAAATATTTTTAAAAAAAAAAAAAGATTCCATTCTTTGGAAGATGTAGCTTTTAAATTCCTCTTCTGAGGGTTTTAAAGAATCATCCAACAAAAGGACAATTGGAGAATATACCTTCTTATATTGTATTAATATCCAAGAAGTGCACTTCATGAGTATTTCAGTTACTACCCTTCCCACATTCTTGTTACAGGAAGTACGGAACTGGAAGGAGAATAGACAGCAGACATCAGCTGCCAATATTCTTTAGACTTTATAGTCAATTTCAGGAGGCCAAGGCTCTACCCATGTGGAAGGTTCCTAAGAACTGCCTGAGATAGACTCTTGTCTGCTGGTTTTGCCTGTCAACTTCTAGGCCATCAAATTGAAACTCTCCAGATCTGGATGTAAAAGGCCCGTTTAGATTAGAAGATCTTTTCATATGAGCAACTTCTAGAATATTCCCTTCAAGAGCACTTGAGTGGAAACTAGTCTCTTCATAGTCAGAAAAGGAATGACTGCAATGGTCCTTTGTCCAAGATTTTCCTGGGAATCCTGAGAAATAGATGAACCAGAAGAAAGACCTACAAATGCAGTTTCTTCCATCTCATGAAAAGACCATTGTAGGAATCAGCCCAAAGGTAGCACGGGAAAACACAGTCTGTGACGTCCGTTTATTCCAGTCACTGGCGTTTATTGCTCCGAATCAAATAAACAAGGAAACACAAGGCAGCTTATCTTCAGCCCAACAAAACATAAGTATAACACCTTCGGTGTTGTGTCACTCACAGTCCGTTTTGGGGTGCGTTACAGACAGCCTGCTTTAGACGTCCTCTCCAGCTCCAACACTGTCAGATTTCCTTCTGACCAAACACACCCTGCACAAACCCGACCTTGCATTTGGGTTACATGGACTCCCGCAAACCCAGGTCTGGACCTGGAACATGGGAGTAGCCACCCAACCAGCTCTTTTGGCTACTCCAGTAAAAAGCCTTCCCCGATTAACGCATAGCAGTTATGCTAAACGTTTTATAAACGTGTGTGTCAGTGGCCGAAGGCCGCTGACACCAGTCCTACATGGCTTTTTACCACACCGAGACCAGGCATCTCGGTGATCGGCCGTCCACCACGGCCCCTTGTGGTTTCCTACATACCCACCCCCCCCCTCTGCCTAAAACCGGGGCTTTGGGCAACTTCAGCCACCAAACTTTTACACCCTTGATAAGGCATCCGCATTTCCCTGAGTTGCTATCTTGCTCTACGGAAAAATGGAAAAACGCAAAGCGGAAACCCCGCGGGTCCCCGGCATTGTTCCCTTTCTTCTCCGCATCCATTTTAGTGGGGATTGGGGGC